>BPLR01009752.1:10000-103051 GCA_021605095.1 Caerostris extrusa | reverse complement strand
TAAAATAATTTTAACGCATTTGTACGCCCACCGAAAAAATGCATCTCTCGGATTAAGTCTGTCTTGAAGGGAATGGGACTTCAAAAACTTTTGAAGTTGTGGATTTGTCTTCTTCTGTTCCGCAAATTCATGCTCCCAAAGTTCGACGACTTGAAACCTTCGGAACGAAGAACTGCAGAGGTCATGTCCGTTTTTTCCTTGACAGTTGCCATGGATATCCCTTTTAGAGGGTGTGCACTATCTGATCGTAACAGATTGGACATCCGTGATAGAAACATCCCTGTTAACAAAAAAAAAAAAATTATATATATATATATATATATATATATATATATATATATATATATGCATACAAGAATGAAATAGTTCAAAAAATCTCTCCGCTGAAAAACACACTTACATGAAACTGATAAACTGTATTCGTCTCGAGACAATACCCATCTACAAAAATTCCATGAATTTTTTTCTCACCAGTACCATTGAGGGCATGAGGTATAACAATATTTTCATTATGAGATACAAAAATCAAGCCATCGAATAGAATCTGGTGAGTATCTGATATCGTTGACCTAACCATGAATAGGAACCATGGCTATAGTGTTAGGTGTGACATGTAGACTACGGAACACAGCCATACATGCAGAGGCTATGGTCACGTACCTTGAAAAAAAAACAATATTAAAAAATACAGTAGAATAATAACTTTTTTTCTTTAAAAAAAAGTACTTACTGAAAAGGATCTACTTGTGTAATCTCTTGAAATTGACCACGGAATTCTAAACAACATCTCCTTAAAATGTCGACATCCGATCTGTAAAAATAATAATATATTGAATATTGTGTAAAAAAAAATGGTTTTCTACCCTTATAATTTAAACAACACTAATATACCTGCAGTAAATCACCATTTCTTCTTGGAAATTGAACGTCTTATTTTTTTGATCTTCACCAAATTAAAAAGCTTTTCACGAACTGCTGGTCCCATAGAATCAGGACTGTAAAATCTGGCTTCAGGAAAGGCTCCTTCGTAATTTTTGGTTTTTGTTTAATATTAAAAGATGAGGAAAGTAGCCTTTTTCCTCTTAAAACCAAACAGTCCGGATCTTTGACAGAAGGCATGGGCAGGGAAATTCAACGAATCTATGATTCGGTATCTTCAAGGATGGATGGAGAATGGACATAATTAATCCTCCATTTGGTATGACATCTGAGTCATTCCTTGTTTTAAAAATCCATGCCATGATGAATTGCCCATCAAAGCTATAACAGAGGGGAAACAATTAGAAAGATAAAAAGTAATAGAGATTTAAAAAACAACAACAACACAACAACTAGTGCTTACCCTTTCATATTATGCGCAATTGCTGTAAAACCTTTATGTTCTGGAGTAAACAGCCATGCACAAAAGTTTTTCACAAGCTGAATAACCATTAAACATTTTTTCAGTCCCATCTGCATATTGGGCCAGTGCAAAATTTACAATATGCTCACCAGATGATTGATCCGTTTCAAAAATCGAAAAAAATAAGACGTTCATTCGGGCGTTTCGGTGAAATTTTTTTTAGATAACAAAAATGTTCTGTGGCAACCACGTATTGATTACATGACGGACACTTTGTTGTTCCACAGCGATGCAATTCTTGGCGCACTCATTTCTTTTTAATCACTTTGCAGCACATTCTGCATTGGTAGATCTAGAAAAGTAAAAGTATATTTGAGTACTATGCAAACTCAGGGGTAAAAAACAAATCTTTTTTTTTTTTTTTTTTTTTTTTTTAAACTTACTTTTGTCACAAAGGGATTTTCTTTTTTCCCGTGACGGTTTTGTGTGCCTGATAACAACTTTCAGATACACAAAGTCTGTCGCAATCCTTGCATCTTTTGTGGTTGTCCAGGTGGACATGACATACGAAACATATATGTAACATGCCTTTGGACAACGATGTGATTCACTAACTACTGTAAGGTTTCTCACAATTCTCGCAGTAATAATTCGACCCAAAGAAACCTTTTACTGACTTTATGACATCATAATGATTATCGTGATGCCATAAGTTGATTCTTAAAGGTCGCTCTTTACCTTTGTAGGTCACCTGTAATGAAAAAAAAAATGTTTTCCTAATTGTGTATTAAACATTGTAAATAAGCTTAAAAATGTAACATTGTAAATATGCATGTAAAGCTTAAAAATATATGAAAAAAATTAACTTACTTGATTAAGATTGTCAGCAGAAAAAACGACAATCTGTATATTCAAATGATCTTCGAATATTTGTACTTCTTGGAAAGTACAAGGCCCCAAAGGAACGCCTGCAGCTTCGTGTAACTCTTGGGCTCTTTTTTTAACGCAGGACGATTGCGATTTTCATGGCAGAAATTGCTGTGGCGTCCTTTTTTGCATGCTAAGGCAAAAACTATTGCTTTAGCGCAACATAAATTGTCATCATCAATAGGAATGGATACTATAGATTTTTTTCGCAATCTATCCAGTGAAACATTTGTTACTCTGCAGTTAGTTTTCCCACTTCCAACAGAACGTCTGATCGTAATTACCTCTACCTTAAAACCACTGTCCAGTTGAATAGATTTCTTTGACTGCAATACTTTCAGAATTTCAGTCAAGATCTTTCAATTGTTAGATCGATACAGGCATTATAGTGGTGGATATTGGATGATCGAGATGATCATCTTGTATATAAAACCGTATCAGATCTGTGGGTGCTAAGGTTTCAGTCGACCTCTCAATAATTGTTAAAAATAGCTGTCGAAGAGCTCCTACAAATTGTACCTAATGGAACGCCTGCAATTCAGATGGTAGCCTTTCAGGGTCCACACGGGCTTTAAAAATTACTTCTTCAGCTTGATATTTTTTATTTTTTCCTTCTGGACTTCTCCAAGACAATAACTGCACGTTCAACTGCAAAGGAGAAAAAAATGATTATACATGTACTTTATGTACAAAAAACAAAACATGAGTATTTAAAAAAACAAAAAAAAAAAAACATGCTTACATCAACAACTTCGGCATCTGAAATACCACCACCACCCGATTGAAAATTTTTGCATTAAATCCTCAAAAGAATTGTGAGTTTCAAAAAAAGCTTTTGAGAACATTCCCCAATCAACTAAAACATCGAAAAAAATGATATAACACTGTACCAATATGTATGTATATATATATATATATATATATATAATATGAAAATAAATTAAAATAAATTAAACTTTCATCATCATCACAATCTTGAAAAGGCATGCTTTCATCTTCGAAAGAATCTGGCTAAAAGTTCTTTTTTACTGGAGTCATGGCTTAACACTTTAGAAAACAAAATAACTTTTCAAATGCAGTATATAGTAGAAAAAAAATATTGTTGGGAGAGCCAGCGTTTTCTTCTGCTTCTTATATACAAAAATCAAACTCCGTCATTTTTCTTAGAACCTATGAAATTTCGACACGTAACGGATATAAATATTCTAATCCCTCCCCTCCATTTTAGAACTAATCATAATTCAACACGTGTATTCTAACTCCTTCCCTAGTGACATTTGCACATAGTATGTAAACCATAATTATCTCACGGGGAAAAATTTTGTTGACCATTGATATCAGCCTTTCTGGACTTCTTTGGCTCCAGTTATCAAACATTCCAAACATGAATAATTTTTTGATCTTCGTACCAAATTAAAGCTTTTTCACGAACTGCTGGTCCCATAGAATCAGGACTGTAAAATCTGGCTTCAGGAAGGCTCCTTCGTAATTTTGGTTTTGTTTAATATTAAAAAGATGAGGAAAGTAGCCTTTCCTCAGCTCTTTAAAACCAAAACAGTCCGGGATCTTTGACAGAGGCATGGGCAGGAAATTCAACGAATCTATGATTCGTATCTTCAAGGATGGATGGAGAATGGACATAATTAATCCTCCATTTGGTATGACATCTGGAGTCATTCCTTGTTTTAAAATCCATGCCATGATGAATTGCCCATCAAAGCTATAACAGAGGGGAAACAATTAGAAAAGATAAAAAGTAATAGAGATTTAAAAACAACAACAACACAACAACTAGTGCTTACCCTTTCATATTATGCGCAATTGCTGTAAAACCTTTATGTTCTGGAGTAAACAGCCATGCACAAAAGTTTTCACAAGCTGAATAACCATTAAACATTTTTTCAGTCCCATCTGCATATTGGGCCAGTGCAAAATTTACAATATGCTCACCAGATGATTGATCCGTTTCAAAATCGAAAAAATAAGACGTTCATTCGGGCGTTTCGGTGAAATTTTTTTAGATAACAAAAATGTTCTGTGGCAACCACGTATTGATTACATGACGGACACTTTGTTGTTCCACAGCGATGCAATTCTTGGCGGCACTCATTTCTTTTAATCACTTTGCAGCACATTCTGCATTGGTAGATCTAGAAAAGTAAAAGTATATTTGAGTACTATGCAAACTCAGGGGTAAAAAAACAAATCTTTTTTTTTTTTTTTTTTTTTTAACTTACTTTGTCACAAAGGGATTTTCTTTTTTTTTTCCCGTGACGGTTTTGTGTGCCTGATAACAACTTTCAGATACACAAAGTCTGTCGCAATCCTTGCATCTTTGTGGTTGTCAGGTGGACATGACATACGAAGACATATGTAACATGCCTTTGGACAACGATGTGATTCGCAACTACTGTAAGGTTTCTCACAATTCTCGCAGTAATAATTCGACCCAAAGAAACCTTTTACTGACTTTATGACATCATAATGATTATCGTGATGCCATAAGTTGATTCTTAAAGGTCGCTCTTTACCTTTGTAGGTCACCTGTAATGAAAAAAAAAAAATGTTTTCCTAATTGTGTATTAAACATTGTAAATAAGCTTAAAAATGTAACATTGTAAATATGCATGTAAAGCTTAAAAATATATGAAAATTAACTTACTTGATTAAGATTGTCAGCAGAAAAAAACGACAATCTGTATATTCAAATGATCTTCGAATATTTGTACTTCTTGGAAAGTACAAGGCCCCAAAGGAACGCCTGCAGCTTCGTGTAACTCTTGGGCTCTTTTTTTTAACGCAGGACGATTGCGATTTTTCATGGCAGAAATTGCTGTGGCGTCCTTTTTTGCATGTGCTAAGGCAAAAACTATTGCTTTAGCGCAACATAAATTGTCATCATCAATAGGAATGGATACTATAGATTTTTTCGCAATCTATCCAGTGAAACATTTGTTACTCTGCAGTTAGTTTTCCCACTTCCAACAGAACGTCTGATCGTAATTACCTCTACCTTAAAACCACTGTCCAGTTGAATAGATTTCTTTGACTGCAATACTTTCAGAATTTCAGTCAAGATCTTTTCAATTGTTAGATCGGATACAGGCATTATAGTGGTGGATATTGGATGATCGAGATGATCATCTTGTATATAAAACCGTATCAGATCTGTGGGTGCTAAGGTTTCAGTCGACCTCTCAATAATTGTTAAAAATAGCTGTCGAAGAGCTCCTACAATTGTACCTAATGGAACGCCTGCAATTCCAGATGGTAGCCTTTCAGGGTCCACACGGGCTTTAAAAATTACTTCTTCAGCTTGATATTTTTATTTTTCCTTCTGGACTTCTCCAAGACAATAACTGCATCGTTCAACTGCAAAGGAGAAAAAAAAAATGATTATACATGTACTTTATGTACAAAAACAAAACATGAGTATTTAAAAAAACAAAAACAAAAAAAAAAAAAAAAAAAAAAAAAACATGCTTACATCAACAACTTCGGCATCTGAAATACCACCACCACCCGATTGAAAATTTTGCATTAAATCCTCAAAGAATTGTGAGTTTTCCAAAAAGCTTTGAGAACATTCCCCAATCAACTAAAACATCGAAAAAAATGATATAACACTGTACCAATATGTATGTATATATATATATATATATATATATATATATATATATATATATATATATATATAAATATGAAAATAAAATTAAAATAAATTAAACTTTCATCATCATCACAATCTTGAAAAGGCATGCTTTTCATCTTCGAAAAGAATCTGGCTAAAAGTTCTTTTTACTGGAGTCATGGCTTAACACTTTAGAAAACAAAAATAACTTTTCAAATGCAGTATATAGTAGAAAAAAATTGTTGGAGAGCCAGCGTTTTCTTCTGCTTCTTATATACAAAAATCAAACTCCGTCATTTTTCTTAGAACCTATGAAATTTCGACACGTAACGGATGATAAATATTCTAATCCCTCCCCTCCATTTTAGAACTAATCATAATTCAACACGTGTATTCTAACTCCTTCCCTAGTGACATTTGCACATAGTATGTAAACCATAATTATCTCACGGGGAAAAATTTTGTTGACCATTGATATCAGCCTTTCTGGACTTCTTTGGCTCCAGTTATCAAACATTCCAAACATGAATAATGTTATCGTTACTGTCCCTTGTATCATGCGAGTATATAAGATAATGATTGTACATAATCTTATTTTGCATTCAGATTGTACAAAAAGTATGTAAACCATAATTATCTTACGGGGAAGAATTTTATTGACCATTCATATCAATCCTTCTGAGCATGTCTGGCCCCAGTTATCAAACATTCCAAACAGGATTAATGTTATCGGCAATTAATTACGCAAACATATAAAGTAATGTTTAAACATAATCTTATTTTACATTAAGACCTTATCAGTACAGTCATCACGTAAATTCCTATATCTCCAAAAACCCCTCTCTTATAGTACAACATTCCGGTGTTGCCACCGGGGAAAAAGTTTCTAGGGTCCTTATCTACCAAAAACCCTTATCTAACAAGATGACTCTCGTCACTTCCGGTTGCGCGCGCTTCTCTGATGACATCACTGATGACGTACTTCCGTCTCCTATAAACCTCCACCTACTACTAACGTTACGATTTGTTCGTTATGTTGCATCTGTATTTTGTACGCCAATGTTTAACCTTTTGCACTCGAAGTTTTTTTCATTCGTATTACCTGCAACTCGAAGCGATTTTATTGAAAAGATCCTATTCACATGCAAGTTTGATATGTGTATTAAAAGAAACGAATTATTTATATTGGTATTTGCATTGTCACCGTAGCGGAGCCCTCGAGCTTGAAGACACATTTTAAATGGCTCCGCTTCGGAGCCCTCGAGTGTAAAGGGTTGATAAGAACTTAGAGGGGGAGGTGCATTGGAGAAGTGTTCAAATTCTTCTCCTTTCAAGTCCAATGAAATTAGTTTTCGTTCTATGGATGGATGAATTTTTTCCACTTAAAACTGAATGCGTCAACCTGTGATAACCCATTGAAAAAAAATCGGCCGAAGATAAAAAAAAAAATTTCTCTCAAGATTTCCATCCGAGACAAACGATCCGATTAAGAGCCTCCTCCTGATTAATCCAATTATCGGAGGCCTCCCTCCCTGCCCACCCCCTCCTCCTCTCCCCGATCGATGGGGGAACAGCGCCACCGCAATCCCGAATTTTCGAATGTCGTTTTTGAAGGAGGAATGTATCCATGCAAAACAAGAGCATTCCGAAGCGACGATTGTAGCTTCATCGAAATCTCCTGGATGACATATTGGACGAAGTCAGATCGATGAACAATGGCAGAGGGTTCATTTTAAGAACCAGAACAATTTTAAAGAATGCTACAACGAAAGGAAGCTTCCCACAAATCTCGGATATCGTCCGCTTGGAGAAACCAACTACTACTACTACTACTACTACACCGCACCACATCATTGTGCCTACAGCTGAGGTGCCCCTATACAGTTTGGGAAGGATGTGGGGGAGAAGAATTATGATTGGGCTCTGTGACGCTCTACGGTCCTATGAGACAGGGACCAACGACTTAAAGTGGATCACGAGCCACTACAAAAATCCATCGACACCACCGGGATTCGAACCCGATACCTGTGGTACCCAGAGCCAGAGCACTAGCCACTCGGCCGTCAGGCCCCGGGAAATGAATTAACCGGGGAATTAGGAGTCGGCCAACAGACTCCTAATTCAACGGTTAAGTTTGCAAAAGGACTGAGAGGCGAATCGTTGCGGTCGCTACTTAATAAACGAGGAGCCTGGATGGTTATTGTGACAATAAAGCCTCTCGCTTCGATCTTCAGGCTGTCAGGTGAGCTTTGGGGGGGAAGGTTCACTCCGTCGGAGGCTTTGTTGTAGACACTGTTACAAAAAACGAGGAGATCCGATGACATTTGTGAGGTTCAGCATCTTGGCTCATAAGGCGGACTACCTGATGGGAATTTTCTCTCATACGATAAGGAAATGCGGGATATTTTCTTCTAAAAGTCTTTCCGGAAAGTATTGCCCCTCTTCTTTAGCGACATGGAGCCAAGTCTGACTTCTACCTGCAGGTGCTCCATCACAACAGAAGCTGCCCCCTTTTCCCTCCTTCCATGAGACCACACGGGGCAACGGTCGTTACAGAGTTCAACGGCACAACGGGCATTACCTGTTACGGAGTTCCTATGTGGTTTTAAGAACCACAAAAACCTCCACATCTTAAAGCTAGTTAAAATATCTGCATGATTGAAGTTGCTTAAATTGTAGCGAGACCACATGGTTTCTTGCACTTGTCCTAGATGTCGCTGTCGACCAAGTGGATAAGAAAAAAAAAAAAAAAAACGATTTGCAAAAGCGGCGCAATTACTCTTGAAAGTCATCTCAGTGCGCACTGTTCCACCTTCATCAGTCGGTGGCCTTTCGTGGTATACATGAGAACCACCGATGTTCCACTCACCCTTTTTTTAACTGGTAGGGGTTGCATAGCCTTCGGTACGGGGTTGAAGTGTGCAGAAAAAAAAAGAAAAAAATTGACTGCTTTGAGAAACAAGGAAACACTATTGGGATTTTGAACAGGTGCAAAGTGTCTCGCATCGATTGTCCAGCCGCCTGATAGGAGTTTCCGGACTTCCTCCCATACGTTACTCAAATACAGAACAATTTCCTATAGATGTCCTCCCCCCCTCATCGTCTGTCCGTGTGGCTTACATAAGTGGAATACTAGATCCACCAAATAGATTGATGTCCAATTGGCCAGCTCTCTGTCCTTTGGTACCACAGACTTGTCAGGTTCGAATCCTAGCAGTAGCATAGATGTTTTGTTAGTGATTCGGAATCCACGTTAAACTGTAATTCCCGGTCTAATTATTGTAAAGTGTGCAAAAAATAAATGACTGTACAGTGATTAATCAAACCCACTGATGTTTAACAAAAAATAATGAAGACAGATATTTCATATTCTACAGATATCCATTCATTCGCTAATTTATTGATCAGTTACGCAACCTGGTGTTCTCAAAGTTTCAGATTCGAATCCACCTGGTGGCCTCTACTGCTTTCAGAAAAAGAGAATTCTCGATGATGTATGTGACAAAGCGTGTAAAGCGTCGCGCATCGACAACCCAGTTGTGTGGTAGGAGTTTCTCTCCGTACAACATGCAAAGCAAGGCAACTTCGCTAAACGTCTTCAAGGAAGACCAATGGAACGTAAGGCGACTTATGGCTACCCAATATGAAATAATATGAATACTTCTTGCATTCAAAGTTTAAAATTTAAGATGAGTTAAAAATTATGTTAAGATAATTTAAGATTACTCAATTCCTTCTATTAGCTCACACTCATAGGGAGAGTGTGAACTAATCTATCTTGTTCACATTTTCAATCGTTCATAAAATACTTTTCATTCATCCACTCGAGTTCAAACACATTTTTTTAACTTGTAGTGGATGACACTGGATGTGAATGCAGTTTTTTCAAATAATCATTCATTCATTAAATTTAATTCATTAATTGTAGTTTTTTTAGATTTAAGCAGCATCTATCTACTCATAGATGGCGCCAGATAAACTTAAAAAAATGAATGAAAATTATTTATACAGGATTTTCTGCAATAGAATGTGAAAAAAGTAGGAATTGACTTTAAATTTTTTTTTTTCTTTATATTACATTTTTTTATGATTACGAAAAATAAAAAGTTAACGATGTACACTACACAGTCTTCAAAAGAGTCGCTCGTTTGCGAAATTACACCGCAGAGACACATGCAATGATACAGCAGGCTTATGGCGGACATGTTTTGCAGCAATCAGCCCCATTTCGAAGGTCCCAAACAATTTAAGGAAGGACCTATTTCATAAAGCATGACGACAGTAGAGCCGAACTTCGTAACGGTATGGTACCCATTTTCTCTGAAACACGGTTATGTCAACAGAGGACAAGATATTTAGTATCTTATTACAGTTCAGTTCACTCCAAGATCGGAGATTTTCAGAGTTCTCGAGTCTTACCTGGTCTGCGGCAGATTTTAATTATCACACGGAGTGATACACGAAATCACTTTGAAGAACAGGCGGAAACTCCAGGCTATTCAACTTCAGAAAAACAACATTTCTATTCGACTCGTCGCTGAACTCTTTTTCTCTCTTCTTCACCAAAAATCTCCTTTTCAGACAATCCGTCAATAGGAAAGCTCAGCTTCCCTCACTTCTTATTGAGTAGACATTTCTCAGCTCGTGGTCTATCACCCATCACATTGGAACAACTCAGTACATATTCAATCTTTAGTTGTTTCGATTTGTTTTCGATTGCACTGCCTCCACATTTTGCCGAGCACCTTAGGCAGGGCTGCCAGATGGGGCGAATTTTGGCATATTCAGAAGTTTCTGACTTAAAAAAAAAAAAAATTAATAAAAATATTTAAGGCCTTTATTTTCCAGCTAATTATGGCAAATTTCTCTTAAATTTCCTTTAAAATATGTAAATATCATAAATATTATTAATATGGAATATACAAATATTTTAACTATTAACATAGCATAAATAAATACATATTAGTATAAAATATATTATCATCATCATCTGCACAACAGCCCGATGGTGTGTTAAGGCCGTACGCCTACTGGCAGATTTCGAACCATGCGATGTTTCTTTTCACAGGGTAGGTTGTCAGCCTTACGCCCAATACTCTATGATCCTATTAGACCGGGACCTACGGTTTAAAGTGAATTCTGAACCACTACACGCATCCATGGCACCGCCGGGACTCAAACCCGAAACGTGTGGCACGGAGAGACCATCACTCGACCATCAGGTCCCCATAAAATGTATAAATATTAATATAAAATTTATAAATATTACAATTATTTAAAATTCCATCAATCCATTGATTTTGTTTTCAATTATTTCAATTTTTTTTTTTTTAATTTGGTTCTGTATACCTAATTGTCAGTGTACAATTTTATAGATAGATTAGATATTTAATCTATATATATTTATAATAATGTCGTGTCAATATGAGCAATGTCTTTTAGTAAATATTTTTATGGTAAAATTCTATATTATTATTGTATATGTTGGACTATATTCTATGTGTGTCCCTTGGAAGGGGGTTGTGTGTGGTCTCCGCACCTGACCGGATGGGTCACAGTTGGGGATGAAGGGAATATATGTGGAAAGTATTTTAATTGGCAGGGGGTCATAAAACACTTCGAGGCCAGATGGTCAAGAAATCAGTTGATCAAGACGGGGACTTGAATTTATGGACGGGGAGCGTCTGCCCAACGGATATAGACTCTAATACGGTGTCGGCAATCGCCCCCCCAAAATGAACTATAAAATGGAGGGGGATGGACATCGCAGAAAGGAGAGGGAGAAAGAATAGAGACGAGGAACGGAGTCTCCGTAGCTTGAAGGGACGTGACTGATCGTGGCTGAGAAGGTTATACATGTCCGGCGTGAAAAGAGATATTAAACTGGGAGTTTGACGGCGATTCTGAGTGACTGGCTGCTCTGGCGTACTTCTATGATTTCACTGGTGAAACCCTGGCAGCAGCGTGACTTGAAAGAAGAAAGTGTACATTCAAGCTACATTATATAGTCAAGTTTCCCTTGGTCTCCTGCTGACACAAGAGCCCCATGAGCGGTTGGTCGAAGCACCCTTGCTGCCAAGACTTTGATCCGGTGCGTATAGAGCATTATTATCACTAAAAACATTAAAGTTAACAAAAAAGAAAAGGAGCCCTTCTTCCCCAGCTGTCGTGGCAAATTATGAAACTGCAAGGTCAATCACCTTGTTATTATATTATTGAACATTAATTTAGAATTGCAAGCAACTGTATAAGTTATATTTTATTAAGGGCATTGTTTGAATTATACTTTTATTGCTTAAATTAATTAAATGACTTTAATTTCTAGCTTACTATTGTAAATATCAATAAATACATTTTTGTTTATATTTTAAATTATGAAATTTTCGTCTGTGTGTTATTTCATGTGCGTTTTCTTTTCCAACTTACATAAGTCTCTGAAGGCATGCGAATTAGTTGATTTAAAATGTGGTATGGGTTATTGCGGAATTTCATAAGGTGTTCATTAAGGTGTATGTTTAAAAGTAAATGACAACACCACAATAAGACATAAAAATTGCTAAAATGAAAACATTATTTTAACATTTTTGTTTATTTTTTAGTGTTTTTAATTTAGATAATACATTTTTTTTTTGCTATTTACTAATATTTTTTATGTATATACTTCTGTTAGCTCTGCAATTTCTCGTTTAATAAAAAAATAAATACAAGTATCTTATTACATGTAGCGAAATTTTTGCATTTTAAGTTTATTATAAACATTTTTAGAACATTTTGAGAAATAAATTAAATGTTAATTCATTTTTGAATATTTGTATTTTTGTAGTAAGTCTCTAAATAAAAGTTTGAGTTTTTATACAAATCTATTTCCATTTTCAAATCAAAAATTTAAAAAGAAGAAAAACAATTTAAAACGTTTGGTGTTTTTAAAACATGTTAAAAAAATCAGAGTTGTGTAAAATAATTTCATTTTATTTTTATTTTTCACTAACTCAATAAGAATGGCATCGAAGTATCTCAGAATAAGAGAAAAAAGAACTTCACCTCCCTATTTGAAAATGAAATCTTCTAACTCGGCACGGAATTTTTTGTCGCATTTATTCGCAAATAACAATGTCCAGGAAACTAAACATGAATTAAATGTTTTCCTAATACACAGAGATAACAAAACCTATTTTTGAAATAAAAAGGGTTTCAAATCAGTTGCCAAAGGATAAATAAAATTGAAGGACTGATGAATGAAAGACGACGCAGTTAAAAAAAAGAAATAGTAATATAACTTTGAAATAAATCTATGTTATTAAAATTTAAAGTAATTAAATAAAAGCCACCTAATAGTTTGAAAAAATGATACTTTAAAAAATAATGTACAGGGGGATTATAATTAAAATTCCCTTCCAAAATGCTGTCAAAAAAGAACCTCTAGTTACAATAAGTTCACATTCGAAAGGAAGATACTTGAAGAAGGAGGAAACGGTACGGCATTCAAAAAAAAGTTCCACCGATTTTCCCCATCCAATTAGGTGTGGTGGAATGAGCTTTCCACTCACAGTGTCGCAAATATTGAATGACTTGGAAGTCATTTTTTCCGTCAAACACCGAAACCATCAGGCACATTGAACACCACAATGGGCTGAATGTGCAACTCACGCCCAATACGTTGTCCTTTCGATTCAAACTATCACTGACATCCGAATTCACTTTCTCTAGGCCGCTTACAGCGCCATCTATTCATACATTTTGGAACTTTTCATTGATGAGATACCGTTTCCCCCTTCTTCAAGTATCCCCATTTCAAATGTGAACTCATTGTGACGAGTGTTTCTTTTTTTTTTACAGCATTTTGAAAGTGAGAATAATTTAATTAATTGTAATCGCCCTGTATTTAAAATGTAGGTATATTTTAACATTTGGCTAAATTGTAACTCCTGAAGACTGCAACTCATTTGGCAACCGTTACCTTAGATCAACTTTTGAGGAATTCACATCCTTCTTCGAGGGATGGACTTTCTTCCAGATTTCCTTGGTCCTAGTCACGTTGCTACTGATTTGTATCGGCCTCTTTTTAATTTTTTCCTTTTAAATTCAGCCTTTTTTATGGTTTAAAAATAGAAGCTAAAAAAAAAAATGTTCAATATACTGTTAACCTGAAATTAAATGAAACTTATCGGAACAAAATTACTTTTTCTACAGAGTAGAAAAAATACGAAGAATGCAAACGATTTCCTTTCAAAATTTGAAATGTGTTGCCACTCAAAAATATTTTTTCGTTAATAAAATTATTTAAATGTGAAAACGAATAAAAAAAAAAAAGGGATACACGCACTTAAGAGAAATTCTTATAAATATCCTTCAAAGCTGATTAAAATCATTAAAGGCATTGTCATTTGGAAAATAATAATTTTGAAAGCAATGATAAGTACACTGATACATTAAGCAAATTAAATTTTAAAAGAGTTTTCAATGTTAAAGACATTAAAAACTCTTCTAAAATATTTCATTTTCTATTTTAAAAATATATTTTGTGGAGAAGTTTTTAATTTTTGCGTTTTTTACATAATGTTTAAAAATATTCGATCTAGCTTTTCAATTTCATCTTTCTTTCCTAAAGTTATCCGCCTTTTTGCAGGATTGCCAGCCTTTTTAAATACGCTTATATCAATGAATACCATTACTAAAAGATGCATAGTTATTTAAAAACTTTCCTCTCTCTCTGTCTCCCAAATCTATTTACTACGATTTAAATTTCACAAAACGATAGTTGCTACTCCACTACTGTTTCGGGGCCTGAATGGCCGAGTGGCTAGCGTTCTGGCTCTCGGTACCACAGGTTTCGAGTCCCGGCGGTGCCATGGATGTTTGTAGTGGTTCGGAATTCACTTTAAACTGTAGGTCCCGGTCTGTTTAGCTCAAAGTGTGCACAAAATGATCATAGAGCGACAAACAAAACCACTAGTGTTTCTTCCAATTTAAAAAAAAATAAAAACTACTCATTTTCAGTTTTAATTAAAAATTATGAATCAAGTTATCAAAACATTTAAATTATTATTAAAATGTTTTTAATTTTTTAATTAAAAAAAATTACGATTCATTTATTTAATTTAAAAAAAAAAAAACATTCCTGCAACCTAGGTATGTTCAAATGGGGGTGTAGTAAGAAGCCGTTGGGTAATGAATGTCCTCATTACCATTTTCACCAGCATGTATCTGTCACTTCATTCACGAGGAGGACGAGCGAGTGGAGGGGAGGGGGCGGTCGATCCCATCCATTCATCCCTCTGTGGGCGGGTGCGCGCGCATCCGGGAGAGAGAGCGAATCCGGCAGAGCAGCGTCCGACCTCGACCAGGATGGTCCTGCTCAGCCGCTTCTGCTGCTGGAGGTCCGTGAGAAAGGGGAGCTTCGTCAGTGGATTCTTCACCCTGGTACCACAGATTTCTTTTTTTTTTTCACATTTAAAGTGGTGACAGTTTTAGTAGCCCGTAGTTTTTTAAAAGTAGCACGTGTCAGCATTCAAAGTGTCATCTTTTTTTTAACACGACTGCAATGATTTTCGACCTTTGCTTTTTACCCATGCCACTGGTTTTAACCACATAAGCAGTTTGCTTCCCAGCTTTTTGTTGGTATTGTTTTTTAATTGATATCATTTTAAAATATTGATGTGTTTTTTTTTTTTTTTTTTTTTGTCGCTGATTTTTTTTTAACTTGTAACTTATTTTTGCACATTAAGGGTTGTGTTATACTTAACAAACTGATCTGCTAATGACTTAACTGATAACAAACAAATTTGCTAATTACTTACTTAACTGCTAATTAGTGCTTACTAACATAACATAAATGCATTTTGTACATCAAGTAACTACTTGCGTAACTCACTTCTGGCTCGTTTTTTTGTACATTTACGGTTATGCTGTACTTAACTAAATAATTAATTATTACTGCTTTGTTTAGTAACTTGCCTGTGCATTTCTTATAGGAGCAAAATTCTGTTATACCTAGTTGATAATTGCTTAAATAACTTGTAACTAATTGTTTGTTTACAAGGAGTTGTATTGTGCTAATCTAATCAGCGGACATTCTACATAGGGGAATGGAGAAAGTTTGCTCTTCCGGGAGAGGAGTAGCTTTTCTACATTTGCTTAGTATAAAACCCACTTACAAGACTAAATGAAGTCGAGATCTATTCGCATACGCCGTCTCAATTACCATCGAGTGTACTTTACAGCTGTCAATGTGACATGCGCTTCCAGCAGATTCGAACCCCCGACCTACTAAACAGTATCACTCGACCACGAATCTTTACTTTTTTTTTCAAATACAGCTGGCAAATTAGATAATTCATCTTTATGCCATAAATAAGGGCTGCACAGACGTTACTCATTTAGCACTAGCCAGGGGGCACGTGGAGATTGAAGATAGGCTACGGATGAGAGGGACACTACCCCCACAACACTCTACGGCTATAGGAGACAGGGCCCTACTGCTTAAAGTCGATTCCGAACCACTATCCATGGCACAGCCGGGGCTCGAATCCGAAGCCTATGGTACAGAGCGCCAGATCAGGACCCAACTTTTAAAAGTTATCTTTAAAATATCTATAAAATCCTATTAAATATCTTAAATATCGATGCTATTAGATTAACTTTTAAAACATGAAAATAGTTCGAAATAAGAGAAGAAGAAGTGTTGGTATTTTGTAGATTTTTTTTTTTTTCTAATGCAGCTGGCAGATACTTAGACAATTGTCTTTTATGCCATATGCAAGGGCTGCACCGACGTTACTCATTGAGCACTACTCAGGGGGCACGTGTAACTCGAAGATAGGCTACGGACGCGAGTCACACTACCCTCACAACACTCTACGATCCTTTTAGACCGGGACCTACGGTTTAAAGTGGATTCGAACCACTACAAACATCCATGGCCCCGCTGGGACTCAAACACGAAGCCTGTGGTACCGAACACCAGAGAGTTAACCACTCGACCCTCAGATCTCCGACCACGATTCTTGACAATTAAAACAAGCTTTCTGGTTTTTATCAGAACGTTCATTAAATGATTCAGTAACTGATAAGTTAAAAAAAATGGAACGTTAAGTAAATATTTAAATTTCAACATTCAATTGAACTGGTTAACAGGCTATCATACATTTAAAAAATTTGTTTTCAACATACGTCTTTACATCAGTTTTTAAAGTCTTAAAGACAGAGTCTTACAGGACTTCTCATCGTTTGAGAACCTTTAAAATAAAATACGATAGGACCTGACCTTGTAAAAAATATATATATTTTTAAGAAAGGACAAAAAATAGGCACGCATTGATTTCAATGCTGGTAAAAAAAAAAAGTTTGCTCATTTTTTTTCTATCACGACTCTATTTTTATGTCAGACAATCAAGGATATTCTTTAGGAAAAATTAAGAATTTTTTTTTTTTTTGATCTCACTAGAAAAAACATATAATACAAATAAAAAAAAAAAGGACATAGGATTAATAAGCCCTGGTCTGATCCGGGTCCTGGTCTAACAGGTTCGTAAAATGTTGCGGGGGCATTGTTGCTCCGTGTCCATAGCCTATCTTCAATCTACACGTATCTCTGGGTGATGCTAAGTGAGTCACGTCGGTTCAGCCCTTGCTTATGGTATAAAGATTAATTGTTTCTGTATTGCCAGCTGTATTGGGGAAAATCCATTTTTGCATGTCAACAATTATCATTGACAGTCTACGGACTTAAAAAAAAAACTTTTGTCACCCGTAAGTTCATCCCCTGTTGACTTTATTTTTCAGTCTTAACATTTTGTATATTTCGCGTTAAAAAAAAAAAAAAAAAACTTGACAGAGAAGCTTTTTTTAAACTGCTTTCAGATTTATGTGAAAATTTAAAACAAGCTTGATATCTAATTGAATAAAAAATTAAACATCTAAATGTAAGAAAAATTATTTTATTCATCACTTCCGAATTTTTTTGCGAAACAAACGAACTTTTTCGATAATTCTCTGGCCTTGACCCCAAACAACGCTATTTTTGTCCTGACAAGCAAGCCTCAACTTCATTGGCTGTCAATACGTTAGCCATCAGGGAACGATAGCTTTTGAAAAAAATCATTATGAGATTGGCAAAAACAAGTTCCATTTCTAATTTGGATACAAAGTTACTGCGATTGTTGCTAAGGTAAATGCAATTAAATTCGCATGCTT
The DNA here is from genome assembly GCA_021605095.1 of Caerostris extrusa. Taxonomy (NCBI): domain Eukaryota; kingdom Metazoa; phylum Arthropoda; class Arachnida; order Araneae; family Araneidae; genus Caerostris; species Caerostris extrusa. Next base: position 84,959 of record BPLR01009752.1, on the reverse strand, counting down.
GCCTGTTTGAATCAACAGATATTTGCTAACCAACATTTTCCAGGGTTAAAAAAATCGTTAAAAGAAACCCTTTCACTGAACACTTTGTGCTTGGTTACGACAAACAGCACAATAAATAAAAACGTTCACGAATCAATACAGCGCTGCACTGTCCCATATAAAATTCTTTTTATTATATTATACTATTTGCTTTTCAATATATATATGTAGAAAGAGAGAAAGATGAACGTACTTTTCAATTTATTAATTTCCTTTTTATTTATTTATTCATGCAACTCTTAATAAAATAAATTGTTATTGCTTTCTGTTATTGAAATAGTATTGACCTTCTGAATTGAACAAAAAATTGGCCGATTTGCCCGCTATTAAAAAATTCGAACCTAGATTATAAATTAAATGAGAGCAGCACTCAAAAGTGATGAAAATCTTTATTATATTTGTTACATTATTTAATAATCAATAATTTGAATAATTGAACAATTTTAAAATATTAATTATTTATTAATTTTTTATTTTTAAGCCACTATACATACATTTAAATGAATTGCAATTCGCTAGTTAGATATTCGGTATCAGGTATAATGAAGGAATTAGCGAATGTCTGTGCGACCTTCACATGTCGAAACTATTACAGATTGAATATCAAACAACAGATATATTATGACTTGCTCAGAGTGATGGGTGATAGACTACGAACTGAAAAATGTCTACTCTAATGAGAAGTAAGGAAAGCTGACACCCACATACATGACGAATAATTTAAAAGGAGATTTTTGGTAAGAAGGAAGAGAGTTCTTCGACGAGTCGACCAAAAGTGTTGTTTTCCTCTGAAGTGACTGAACAGGCCGGATTTTCCGCCTGTTTCCAAAGTGAGCCCTTTGTGGTTTCGTGTATCGTGCCATGTGGTAATTAACGCCTGCCGCAGACCAGTACATTAAATTCATCGTAGATTCGAGAACGATGAAAATCTCGGTTCTTGGAGTGAACTGAATTTGTGAATCAAATTATATAATTAAAATTTTTTTTAAATAGAGTTTTGTATACATATAACAGGTGGCTGAAAGATTCGTAGGCTGACACATAGATGGCGCTACTAGTATTAAATCCATATGATTTTTAGTTAGCCCTAACCTTCAAAAGACACGTGTATAAATTTGACAGCTGTTGCACTATTTGTATGTGAGTTATAGCATTTTTAGTGTTCATCACGTGCAGTCCACTCGGCTGACTGTCGATTGGACTCCGGTGTGAAATGATGGAACTCTGTTTCATCCATTGTCACATATCTACGCAAAAATTCATTCGGGTTTATTAAGATTGTACAGCTCCAAACACTGCTTAGAATCATCAATTCGTTGTTGTTTTGGGTCGATTGTGAGCTCTGCGCGGCACCCACTTCGATCAGAGCTTTCGCATATCCAAATATTCATTCACACGTTCCTTTGATATCTTCAGGATCTCAGCTATCTCAATCGACGACGATTTGCCATATTAATGGAGAACCTTGGTTGCTTAGCAACCTCTATCTCCTGCTTTGTGAGTGACGGAAATTTCTTAAGCTTTAAGCCCATTGATTAGATAGTAAAAAGCAATATAGGTATATTATTAATTTATTTAAAAATTAATTATTCGAAATTTTATTAATTAATAAAAAATAATAATAATAATAATAATAATAAAATTATGCATATATAAATTTGTTTTTATTTTTTTTTTTATATATTATTATTATAATTTCAAGTAGGTAATAAAAGAGATAAACAATAGAAATAAACAATAACGATTGGAGGGGAAATTGTGACTCAGTGGAGAAACTGCATGGTAATTCGGAAAGGAGGATATCGGAATGTTAATGAATAATATTCAGAACAGCGCGAGGTCTTTTGCGATTTTTAAAATCAGAAATGTCGTAAACATAGTTGCTTAGATCATTCAAAACGGAATTATTAATATTTGGAATGGAATTATAAAAATTTTTTGCAGTTTTATACACAAATTGTTTAAAACTTGGGAGGGAAAGAGCATGTCTGATATCATCATTTCGGAAAAACCAAGGCGAATTTGTAATCATACGTAGGATTTTATTTTCAAGTCTTTGTATGATCTCGAAATTCGACGGAGCAGTAGATCCCCAAATAGGACTCGCACATGCAAGTATTGGACGCAAGTAAGCAAGATAAATGAGTTTTTTATTTTCCAAGGACATAGTAGAATTCCTACAAATGAGTGGATACAGTACACGAATGCATCTATTAAATTTATCCCTAAGATAGTTAATGTGAGGAGCATAATTTAATTTGCGATCTAAGATTACACCCAAATATTTAGTTTACCCAACCCAATTAATAGGGTTATTATAAATTTTGATAGAAGGAGTATTAAGAACCCTTTTACGCGTGAATAGTACTGCTTCGGTTTTCTCAACGTTTAATTGAATTTTCCATTTTATAAGCCATTGTTCAAGATGATTAATATAATTCTGAAGGTTTTTACTAATGATAAAATGTTTACGACCTTGAGTGAGGAGTGCTGTATCATCTGCAAAAAGACTGATTTTCACATTATAAATTTGCGGAATATCGTTAACGTAAAGTTTGTAGAGAAATGGTCCAAGTATTGAACCTTGGGGAACACCAGCCTGAATTTTTTTGAACAGAAGAATCTGTGTTATCAATGGAGACCACAAAAGTTCTATTAGTAAGATAATTTTGAATAATTTTAATAAGAAAAGGAGAAAAGTTGAAAATAATTAACTTATGTATTAACCCATTAACCCAAACTCTATCAAATGCCTTTGCTACATCAAGGAAAACCACAGCAGTATCTAATTTCCAGGAAAATCCCTCGGAAACAGTTTCAGTGAGATTAAGTAGTTGATGCGTTGTAGATAATTTTTCAGTAAATCCAAATTGCTGGGGAATGAGAAGATTTTTTGTTTAGTTTCATTTTTTAGATAAGTCAAAATGACCTTCTCTATTAATTTGCTTAATGAAGAGAAATGGGCCTGTAGCTAGAAGGGAAGTTGGATCTTTACCTTTCTTATGAATGGGCAAAATTCGAGCTCTTTTCCAACAATCAGGGAAATAAGAATAATGAATGGCAGCGTCAGCAATTTGGCAAATTTTAAAAATAGCTTTTAAAGGAAGATTTTTCAGCATCTTATTTGTAATAGTATCCATACCAGGGGTTTTGTTAATCTTTAAGTCAAAAGTTAGAAATAGAGTCATAAACAGCTATAGTATTCTGAGGATCATTAATGTTATTTTCCTGAAACTGCTCCCGAAAGCAGTCTGCCAAAATTTTGGCTTTTTGAGAATTAGTTGTAGCTGTGCAATTGATAGTTTTTAGGGTGGTAATAGAGGATTTTTTCCTCTTAAAATCTTTCGGAAGCTTCCAAAAAGAACCATCTTGGCTGTTTACAGTTTGGAGGTGATTATTCCACGAAGTTTGCTTGTATTCAGAAATAGCCCTTCTGACAAGTGCTTGAGTGTAGTTGTAATGAGTTTTGCTTTGCGGATCTCTGAAAATTTGCCAATTTTTGCACGCATGATTTCTTTGAGTAATTAGAGTTTTTAATGTATGGAGGCAAATAGTTACTATTGTTAACAGCGATATTTTTAAAGCAGAGTTGTGAGCGTAGATAATGGCATTGGTAAAATTAGTTACTTCATTTTCAATATCTTGAAAGGAATTAATGTTATTAGTAGAATAGGTAATATTTTTATCAAGGGTGGTAATAAATTTAGACCAAATAGTTCTAGTTTTACTGGGGATTGGGATGGTAGGATAAGTAAAATTATATTTTAAGATAACAGGATTGTGATCGGAAGAGAGTTCACTGAGAGAGTTGATAGAATGGGTGAAATGGAAGTTATTAGTAATAGCAAGATCAATTATTGAAGCTGAATTAGCACCAAGTCTAGTGGGCGTTAAAGGTGCTAAAATGTCTAGGTCGATATTGCGAGCGATAGAAGCAAGTACTCTGCCAGTATTATTATTAGTTCTGCAACCCCAATGAGTGTTATGTGCGTTGAAATCGCCTGCAAGAATAGTGCTATTATTAAGAGAGAGGAGTACATTGATATCATTAGTTAAGTTCAATGTAGCAATACGATTAGGAACGTATACAGAAGCAATGGTCAGGGAGGGCAAATTAGGAAAGACAAGAGAAACAATTGTCGCTTTGATACCAAGTAGAGTGGGAGTAGGATCATGAGTATGAGGAATATTGGTTTTAATAAAAACTCCGTTCCTCCAGAAACTGGATTTTGAGGTCCATCGTCACGATAGAAAGTATAACCAGAAATAAAAGGGGTTTGAGAATTTTTAAGATGGGTCTCTTGAAGCAATACTATGTCAGGTTCGTATGTCTGAAGAAAATTATCAAACTCAAGAATCTTGTTCCAAATATTACAAGCGTTCCAATAGCATATACAAAGACCTGTAACCAATCGAGTCATTACGAGGCATTAATAGAAGTATTAGATCACATACAATTTGCGAATATTTGCAGTTTGTCAGCTTTGTTCTTAGTGGAATTTATTTGATTAATTAAATTTGGAAGATTTTTTATGTCCGTAAATAAAGAAATAAATTCTTTCATTAAGAAAATTGCATTTTGGAATAAATTAATATCTTGAATGCTGGGTAAAGCACACTCTGTTGGTTCTGTGTCACAATTGTAGGAGTAGGTGCAGGAACGGATGAAGTTGCAGAATTTTTAGCATAGAAGCAAAACTGGCTTTCAGGGTAACTTGTCTAGAAGAGAAAATCTTAGGATAAGCTGCTTGCCTATTGGAGCTGGAGTTTATATTCGGGAATTTGGGGCAGCCTCTCCAGGCTGCAAGATGACCGATGGCATTGCAATTGATACATTTGGGAACATCAATTTTCCCTTCAATAGTACACTCCTTATGGAAGTGTTCTTTTCCACATTTTAAGCATCGAGGCTTAAATCCACAATTATTGGCACTGTGATGAAAGTTGTTGCATTTAAAACATTGTAATGTCATCGGTCTCAAATTAAATTTCTCGACCTTGATAGAGAAATGAAGAAGTCTTTCTAATTTAAAGATCTCCATACTTTTGACTCTCTAGCAAGAGTAACTTGACAGATAGGAAGAGGTTGTTTGGTTTTAACTCTTTGCAATTGTGTAACTTTATCCGCCGAAAAACCAAGGTTAGTTAACTCCTCTTTAATTTCATCATCTGGAGTTTTAATATATAGACCTTTTATTACAACCTTAATTGGTCTCTGATACTTAGGTGTTATGACAAAATATTCTATAGAATTTCTTGCTAGATATTTGGTAATAGATCTATGTTGAGATTCATCCGCCGGGAACATTTTGATCATTTCTCCCGCTATTTTTATAACAACTTTGTTTTCAAAATGTTCATCAAAATGAGCAAGCATAGATTTTAAATTCTCAGTAGGTTTGACCATAATGGGCGGCATTTTTTTAACATTTACGGTATCCTGCACCTCTTTCTGTTCATCAATATTCAGCTTATCATATAAATTTTTAGTTTCAATAGTATTAGGAGAAATTTTAGTAAAATTAATTTTAGCAGTTAACTTTTGGGGGTTTTGAAAAACCGTCAGCATTATCATCATTTACAGTAGTAATATGAGATGCATTGCGCTTAAGATTAACACTAGAAATATTTACATTAGCTTTATGCTTTTTACAATCAATCAATGGGCAAAGCTCAAGATTTCCTACCTCTCTCAAAGCATTTATCAGGTCCTGTTCCAGCGTCTTTAACTTGACATGATCATCCTCATCAAGTGCATGGCCAAAGGTTGTAGCATTAAAAGTATCCAGCAGACTCTGAGCAATGTCTTTCTTCATAAGAATGCGGGAAATTCTAGCACATCGTTCTTCATTAGTAAGATTTGAAAGCATCTCTGGAGAAGTAGGCGAAGCAGGCTCCGAGGGTACTTCGGAGTAGACCTGAAAAAGGTCCGTTCCCCAATATCATCAGTCTCCATGCACAGCATAGCGCAATGAAAATGAATCCGTTGTCAGCAACTCAGTCAAAAATTCAAAAAAAAAAAAAAAAGCCTTCCAAACAATATTTGAATGGCACAAAATTTTTTCAAAACAAACCAATAAACTGTTTTAACTCAGTTATCACTAACCTCAAAGCTCCACAATTACACCTGTAAGTTAAAACGCAATCTACTCACTTTCGCTATCTCAATCAACTTCACTTGACGGTTATCAGAAATTATTTTTGGACTTTTTGATGTTTTCGTCGGTAACAGCCTCTTTGGGGCGTCCGCTGCGTACATCGTCCTCGGTGCTCATTTCGCCTCGTTTTGAATTTAGCAAACCACTTCTCTACGCTTGATTTTCCTGGTGCAAAGTCAGAATAATGTTTATCAAGCCAAGCCTTGGCTTCAATAGTATTTTTTCGCCAAAAAGCGATGCTTTATTAACACACGAAATTCCTTTTTATCCACTTTCAAACTAACAAAAGTTTCTTCACTAAAAATGCTATAACTCACATACTAATAGTGCAACAGCTATCAAATTTATACACGTGTCTTTTGAAGGTTAGGGCTAATTAAAAATCATATGGATTTAATACTAGTAGCGCCATCTATGTGTCAGCCTATGAACCTTTCAGCCCACCTGTTATATAGTGCTTGTAAATAAAAATTAAAAAGTGTTCCCAGGAAACTGAAAGTGACCCTCTTCTTGAAGCCATTATAAGTCTAGTATAGGCCAGTATATATATATCATATATTTTTAGTATATATACAGTGTATATGTTTTAAAGTTTTGAAACCCGAAATGAATAGAATTTTTTTAATTTAGTTTAATTAATTTTTATTTTTTTTTTATGTTTCTAGAATACAAAAACTGAAATCGAAGAATTATACTACAGAAATTCACATGCATTGTCCTTAAAAGATGGACACACTAATTCATTAATATTTAAAATGAAAATATTTCTTATTTAAATGTTTGTTTTAATGGATTTCTCTTTCGGTTTAAGTCCACCATGTATTTTCAATGATAGAAGTGCTTCCTATGAATTTTCTAGAGTTGTTCCCTTTTCGTATCGTGACGAGTTTGCACCAAAAATAATTCTTTTACAGCAAGCACAATAGTCCGTTAGAAAAATGTCACGCAGACATGTGTCGAAAGCTGCACATTCAAAACTTCCATTTTGAAGGAATGCAGCGGTAGATTTGGACTCGGTGCAGTTTGTGAGAGACAGAAATTTATTTACAATAAGTACAGGGTGAAAATACTTTTCTTAATAATATGGTTAATTTTAATGTATTTTTTTTTTTGTAATATCACAGCACTCCGCACTCTAACTTATTCTGTATTCTTCTTCGTTTGTGCTGCTTTTTCTCTTCATTTTCAATAATAAATTAATATTTTTAGGGGCCTGAATGGCCGAATGTTACAGGTGCCACAGGTTTCGGGTGCGAGGTTTCGGAATTCAGGTTTCGGGTTCTATCTGTTGTGCTCTAGCATGGTGCCACCATGCTGGACATGCCAACATGCACCATGCACCACCAACCAACAATGCACAACATGCCACCTCTAAATGCTCATCACTCTAAGATGGTGTCATAACCCTAAGATCATCATCAGATGGTGGCATCATCACCCCAGATGCTCTTCTTCTGGGGTGACTTCTTGGGTCTTCTTAGGATCTTCAGGGTGACCCGAACTGCAGCGATTCCTTAAACCATAATTTATCCACCAAAGCGCATGTCTTTGAAGCCAGTTGATACCAAAAAACTGGCTTCATGAATTAAGGGTCCAGTTTTAAAAGTATCATCCCCTAACTCCTTCATTTTAAAACAAGTAATATTAATAAAAAAAAAAAAATTTAAGTCAATTCCTACTTTTTTTTTTTTCACTCTATTGCAGAAAAGTCCGTTACAAATAATCTTCATTCATTTTTTTTTAAGTTCATCTGGTGCCCTCTATGGGTAAATACAAGCAACTCAAATCTAAAAAAAAGCTAAAATGAATGAATTAAATTGAATGATTGAATGAATATTTGAAAAAACTGTATTCACATCCAGTGTCATCCACCACAAGTTTTTAAAAAAATGTATTTGAACTGGAGTGTATGAATAAAAGTATTTTATGAACGATTGAAACTGTGAACAAGATATATATAGGGAGAGTGGGAGCTAATAGAAGGAGTTGAAAAATTGCAGTGTTTTTATACTTTGAAGTCTCCTCTTTCTCAAAAATTCTTTTGATGGATCAGAATTTGGGCGCAAAGGAAGCGCTGTTCGAAATTAATTTGCCCCGATAATCTCGCAGTGCGGAACGGCTTCTCATAAAAGGATGAAAAGCTCCCCGTCGACAGCCCTCTATTAGAAGGGAAGATTAAGGAGCGGCCGCAGATGAGCGCCCTTTGATCGATCACAGTGTAAATGAATCATTCAATGTGCGTAAGACAAGAATGCGAACAATTGCAAGAATTTTAATTGATGCTCATCCAATCATCCCAAATTCACGTTATTAATAAGATAGATGGAGGATGACGGGATGTTAATGGATGTAGTGGAGGACATTTAATACAGTTTTCTCAAATATTAATTCATTCCTTCAATTTAATTCATTAACTTTGGTTTTTTTTTAGATTGAAGTTGCATGTATTTACCCATAGATGGCGCCAGATGTAAGAGGAAAACTCCAACCTTATTTATAAAGAACTTTTCTGCAATACAGTGAAAAAAAGTAGGAATTGATTTAAAAAAAATTTTATATATATATATTACTTGTTTTTATTACTATCAAAGATGGAATCACCACAAAATTTTATACCAATTTTATTGTTTCTCCACGTCCGTAGCTTATCTTCAAACTACACACCTCCTAGTGCTAAACGAGTAACGTCGCCGCAGTGTTTGCCTTAAGGCATTCAAGACAATTGTCTAAGTGTTTGCCAGCTGCATTAGCACAAAAAAAAAAAAAATGTTGTTAAAGCCGTACAACATGTCTATATTAAGACTCGTTCCTTCTGTTATTTCGAAATTGTAGTTCTGTCGGTTGTGTAGCTGCTGCATTAGTAAAAGGTTTGGTTGAGACACAGGTTTGGGAACACACAGCTTTATTGACACACGCACAAACACCAAGTTCACATACAATTAAAGTTAGGCACTATTTAATACGTTTAAAAACATTTAATTATAGATTCGTGGAAGGATTCCACTTCTGGGCCGTAAAAATAAAGATATTTCCTCTCAGGGGGAGATTGTAAACTAAACGTCTCTGAGCGGCAGTGACGGTTGCGCTGTACTTCCTCTCGGGTGAGAGTCTCAATGCCTACTGATCATTTCTCCTGAACGTCACAGGGGCGCTCTTGCAGTGCGTAGGAGGAAGCATGGTTACAAAATATTTATCGTCCTGTGACAGACAATTCATTAATTGCTTCTTTTACCAGCGATGTAAAAATAAAATATTGCTTGAATTCTGAAGATTAAATTTTCTTTTTAAAAAGAAAAAAAGACTTTTACATTTGTTTTTAAAACAGTCTAAAATGATTAAAAAACTATTTGAAATAGAAAAAAAAAAAACAAGATTTATTAGAAAGGGTTTTACACATTTTGATGAAATTTATGCAAGTGGCTTTCGTCCATATAGCAGTGGCTTAAAATAAAATATAAAATGACCCGATCTGATTTGAAAACATGTAGATCGCCCTTTTCAATTTGGCGATCATTTTTTTTTTTTTTTTGCCAATTCGCTGCTAAAAATCGGCATTGAGATTAGCCTCACAAATTTGTCTCGCATCTGCTGTCAAGCTGAGAGTCCGGAGTTTTTTCGTTAACGAGTGACCTAGTGGGTAGCACTCTAGCCTTTAATACCACAGACTTCAGGTTCGAATCCTGAAGGATGACATGAATGTTTGTGAGTGGTTCGGAATCCACTTTTAACTGTAGGTTTCGATGTAATTAGCCCAACGTGTGCACACAATGATCATAGAGCGACAAACCCCGCCCATGTAACGCTCAAATTTGGGCTGATTCTCTCTAAAAAGTCTTCCAAAAGCAATGTCGTGCCTTCATCTCCCGTCAGTGCGCTTTTCGTGGCTCGCATCAGTGAAACATAAGGCCCATTGATGTTTAAAAAAATAACCACAAATTTTACTTACCGATTCAAAAACTTATTACCTAGCCAAATTAAAAAAATCTTTTGTTGGAGAATATCTTCTTCATAACTTCTTAAGTAACAAGCAATATAAAAAAACTTTTTAAAGTCAATTCTTATTTAGGTCAACAAAGAAAAATTTTATTTTAGTTACTTTTTATTAAATAATTACAATTAAAATAAATATGCATATACATATGACAAAATCTCAACATATTAGAATTAAATTTAATGAATGAATTAATATTTGAGAAAACTGTATCAGCATCACACGTCCTCCACTGCAATTTTAATGAAAAATTGTATTCGAACATGAGTGGATGAATAAGAAGTGTTTTCATGAACGATTGAAAATGTGAACAAGATGTATAGAGGGAGAGTGTGAGCTAATAGTGGGAATTGAAAAAAGTTAAATTAAAAGAACTATTTAAACGAAAAGAAAAAGAACTATAGCAAAATGAAATCCTTTCACATTATTGCTACTTTTTCCGTTTCAAGAAACAATAGTCCTTTAGAGATGATTTTTATCAAAATATATATTCGATGAATCAGCTATTTTCAATAAAAAACTTTAACATATAAATCTTTTCTCCAGAATTCTCTAGAATATTTTCGTGCAGAGCTGCATTTCGACCGACTGAAGTCGGAGGTGTAGGAGAAAAACCCACCAATATTCGATTTTTCTCGTTTTGTGCAAAACAGCACTTTTGGGAAAGTTTCAGAATCGGAATGGTGTTGTTTTTTTTTTTTTTTTTTTTTGCGCCTATTGTTCATAAATATTTATATCTTCGGATAATAAATGGAAATGGCGGTTGAGGAGAACAGATGGTTCGGAGAGCGACAGGGAAGGGGCAGAAATAAATTGTTTTTCATCTGAAGGGCCATCGACAGCGCTGAAGGTTCTTATGATAAGAAATATCAAGTCTTAAAGTAATGCTGTCACACACACGCAATTTTACCCCTTGACTTATTATTTAAATTTTGCTATTCAATTCCTTCTGTTAGCTCACACGCTCCCTCTATATATCTTGTGCAAATTTTCAATCGTTCATACAAATACTTTTTATACATCCACTCGAGTTCAAATACATTTTTTTTTAACTCGTAGTGGAGGACACTGGATGTGAATGCAATTTTTTCAAACATTATTTCAGTAATTAAATTTAATTCATTCATTTTAGATTTTTTTTTTTTTTTAGCGAACAGAGCGAAAACAAAATAGGAATTAATTAAACAAAATTTATTTCATATTACTTGTTTTGTTTAATAATTTTCGTATCAAAAAGCATCGCAAATTTATGACAATACTGCCCCAAGTAATAATTCGTGCAGGAATGCACAGGTTCGAATCCACTAGACACATTACAGATACATCTTTCAGAAACAAGGATATTCGAGGGTGACTGTGACACAACGTCTCGCATCCATAGTTAACTTTAGTGCAAGTCTAGTACACCACACCACATCACTGTGCCTGTGCCACCATCACAGAGCCGAGAGTTGCCCCTTTTTACAGTTTGGGAATGATGTGGATGAGAAGAAGTCTGATTGGGCTCTGTGACGTTCTACGGTCCTATGAGACCGGGACTTATGGCTTAAAGTGGATTCCGAACCACTACAAACATCCATGGCACCGACGGGACTCGAACCAAAAACCTGTGGTACCGGTGCGCTAGGTACTCGGCCACCAAGCCCCTCTACAGGAAGTCTGTCGTGTTTTTCAAACTCAGCAGATTTCTTCCAGATAAGATATGCAAATGATGGACAGTGACTCATGAAAAAGCATCATATTGGACTCCCATACGATACGCAAATACGGAATACTTCCCTGAAAAAACAATACGATAACCTCTCGTCGTAGCCCATCCACATGTTGTTCGTAACATACCCAAGTAGAATAGGATGCCTATACACACATAAATATATTTTTAAATACGCATAAAAATTTTAAAAATTTCTTAAAAAATAATAATAAAACTTTAAATGCGCGTATTTTTAATTTAATAGGCTTTTAAATTTAAATTTTCGAAACTAATTTTGCGGGGTTAGCTATTATTTTTTTTGTTTAAAATGTTAAAATTAGAATTTATGAAATAAAAGTAACTTTTAACAAAAAATATTATATCTTTGCAAAACAATTAAGTATAATTAATTTAAAATGATGATAAGTTTAAAAGTGCCAGCCTAAAAGGGATAGTTCTTATCATCTCTAAGTCTGCTATCACACACATACACATATTTTAACCCTTGATTTAATATTTAAATTTTGTTTAATAATTTTCTTATCAACAAGTAATATAAAAAAAATTTTAAGTCAATTCCTACTTAGGTCAACGAAAATTTTTTTATTTTAGTTACTTTTTTTATTAAATAATTATAATTAATGTATATATACATGTGACAGAATCACACTATTAACATAAGTGGCAAAATGGAAAGCGAATTTCCTTGCAAGTTTCCTTTCTATATAGGGTGTACTATTATTTTTGTTTGTTACTATTGATTCGCTTTTTTTCGCTTCTAATTTATGCAGCTGATGTTGGTCTATAATTTCTCATTCTATCCACCTCTTGTTATGCTTCATTATTGCAAGGAACCTTTCCAGTGAGTTTCGAGCAATCCAGTTCTTCAATTAATTAAATTTAATTTAATGAATGAATGAATGAATATTTGAAAAACTGTATTCACAGCCAGTGTCATCCACTACGAGTTCAAAATAATGTATTGGAACTCAAGTGGATGAATAAAAAGTATTTTATGAACGATTGAAAATGTGAACAAGATATATAGAGGGAGAGTGTGAACTAAAATTGGACATTTTAAAAACAGAGATGCCTTTAAAATGTATTATTAATATATATTTAGTAATTAGATATTTAGTAATTTTTAGATAACAATTAGTTAAAGTATCATTGGGTAAGTGATATTTTAGTAAAATATCACTTACCCAATATATTTTAGTAAAATATCACTTACCTGAGTAAATAATAGAAATTTGTAAATTAAAGCAGACCGTGTTTGGAATTCCTGCAGATTCAAGACTCTTTATATGGTTTTATAACTAAATGATTCTCAAAAACGCCAGTTTATGTTTACTGTAAAAAAAAAAAAAAAACTCTTTCAAGACGTTTGGTCACTCACGAAATAAAGAAATAAAATAAATTATTTCTAAAAATAGCAGAGATTTTCTTTTTATCCTTAAAAGATTTTCCACTGAATGAAAATGAATTATGTATGGGGGGAAAAGATTGAAGAAATCAAATTCTTGTAGAAAAGGCTTCAACAATTCTAAATGGGCGATAACACGCCGGAATTATTTCCCGCCTTGCCTAGCGGCGGCCCCATGTTAATAATCATATGGAGTGCTTTATGGGCGCTCATAACCGCTCAACAATGGTGGGGAATCGTTTGTTGGGCCACAGCGCCGGAGTTCGCAAACTGAAAATCGATGTCACCCAACATCGGGCTCGGGGTGGTCGACCTACCCCCTACCCTCCTTCCCATTGGCCGAGCGCCAAAGAGGACGGAGTGTCCTCTGAGGGATGTTTACCCGCAAACGATACCATCTCCACCCTTGCCCCAAATTCCAGATGAGCTGTCACACCCATTCCGGTAAATATCCGGCACTGCCCTGCACCCAACACCCTCTCATAAATACCAAACAACTAGAGGAGGATTACATTATACTTCGCCACCGGTCTTCATTCGAGATCCCACACACGATGCATCTTTTATGTAGTAAACTAGCACATATAACAGACTTCATCAAATATAACTTAACTCGTGTCTATCAGAGAGATAATCTTCTTTTTCATTGCTAGCAAAGATGTCAATAAAATATATTTTAATCTGAAAAGTAAATCAATAAATTGTTCATTTATTACTGCTTATATATTAAGAGATACTATATATATATATATATATACTACTGTGTCCAAAAGTAAGACCCATTTTCAATTTAAATTTTCCGGCGTTCATGGAATTTCAATTTTTTTTTCTTTTTCAGGTTGCTGGCACTGTCTTTGACATCTGTGCGAAATCTGACCTCAAAATATTCATGAGTGATTAGAGTTACGCTTGGCTTTGTGAGACGCTGAAACAGATTCCGGCGATTTTTGAAATGTATGAATTCATTGAGCAAAGAACTTGCATTCAATTTTGTTTGCGGAAACAGAAGACATTCGTGAGCATTTCTGTATCGGAAAGCAATGTTTACAAGTGGTAAAAACAGTTCAAAAGAAGGCAGAGAACGCGTTGAAGACGAAGAGCCCTCTGGTCGACCATCAACCGACGAAGCTCACGTCCAGAAAAATTAAAGATTCGGTGCTTGCAAACTATAAATTTACAATTAGAGATCTTGCTGATGATGTTGCAATTTCAAAAGATGATCTATTCCATTTTTGGGTCTTAAACACGTCAAATATGTATTGGTACCAAAAACACTGCATTGATTCTTCATGAATTTCTCGCCAAAAATGGAACCTATATTGCTCCACAACCACTGTATTCCCACCTTGCGACCTCTGGCTATTCCCTAAACTCAAAAGACCACTCCGGGTGACGTGAATCGGCGCGCGCTTTGAAGGCTATCCCTGTCCATGACCTTCTAGCATGCATTGAGGATTGGAAAAAGTTGGCATAAGTGCACTGTGTCCGGGGGATTACTCTGAATACGATGAAATAAATTTGGAAGAATAAACAAAGAGTTTTTGAAAAAAAAAATAATTTGCGTTACTTTTTGGGCACAGTAGTACATAGTATCCTTCAATATTTATGCAATAGTATATATATATATATTGAAAGCTAATTATATAGCTATATATATATACATATATATTCAAAAGTGTTTGGATTCAAGATGTAATACTATTATTTATTTTATTTTTTATTAACATCCTTTTAATTAATAAAATTGCATAATTGTTGTGTAAGATTGATGAGTTAGGGTTCTGTTACTGAACAATATTCCTTATTTTCTTGTAGTCACCATGGCTAAAGCAGTTCGACTTCAAATCAATCCTAGCAATTTTAAGTGACTGGCCTTGCACTTTGTTTATGCACTGAGCAAAAGTATGTGCGGAATTGTAGCCTTTGAATTCTAACTGCGATACGTATATTATCAAGGAATCGGATGTCACTGTGAGAATGAACGTTTATCATAGCCCATTTTCCCCCACCTCACGCTGAGACACCCATCACCTATGACTATCAAATTTCGAATATCAAGCGAGTAATTTGTTGAATTAAACGAAGGTAACCTAAAAATATTTAAGGTTGCAGCATTGGTAACTAGGATTAAACAGCGAACTTTTAATGGTTTTTTTAATTGTGTCGAGGATTGGGTCGTATTGTGAACAGCCCAAAGTGGGCAGCACCAACGAACGCTGATACTCATTTAGCACTACCCGGGGCACGTGTAGCTTTGAAGATTTGCTACGGACGCCAGTAGCACTACCCCCACAACTCTCTACGATCTAGACTGGGACCTACGGTTTAAAATGGATTCCGAACCACTCCAAGCATCCATGGCAGCGCCGGGACTGTGGACACGAATCTGGGGCACCGAGGTCACTCGGCCATCAGACTCCACTTTTTAACGGTAAAATGGCAATGCAGTTTTTTTTTTTTTATTTCAGGTGGTTGCAATTCAGTGGTTAATATGTTTTATTTATTTATTTTATGTCAGACTGTCTGTGAAAAAGCGCAAAAAATAATGTCAAGTACGAAAAATTCGCCAACTAGGAAAAGTCGCCAGATTCCCATAAAACCTAATTGGGTAACTTGCTAATGAATATGGATCTTGTTTCGGAATCTGTTTTCAAGCTGGTCTAGACTTCGTACTAGAAGTATTCCTCTCAACTATTCTTTAGTATTCCTCCAACTTCCCTATTTTGTACTAGAAGTATTCCGCCCAATTTTCGTGAAATTTGGATGTAAATTGAGACTGTGTATAAGGATGGCATGCATGCACACATAAATTTTGAGAAATATATATATATATAGAAAGAGAGATTTATGTACTTATAGGGTGTTGTAGAACTTCATATACAAATTTGGAGGTAGACAGCATTAGGCAAGTATCAAAATAACGCTGTACGGTCTGTCCGCAGTCGGTAAAAAGACACGAGGAGGTTGTTATTATGAAGCACAAGTGCTAGTTTGGATCGAACTGCGCCAAGCAGATTGTAAGTATTGCGAATATTATAATAGCTTTGTTACACAACTGTATTGTGGTTCTAGAAAGCACATGAGAGTATAACGAATACTGTATGACGAATAATGCTGTATAATGAATATTGTTGTACTGCTGCAGGCTCTAGTTCATTTATTGTTAGTTATTGCCTCCTTTTTTTGGACCGGCTTCAGCTTTATGCAAATTAGCTTTCCGTCGATAAGCTTTATGCTAGTTATTATTGATGAAGGCATTTTAATTCAGGGGGAAAGAGCGTACTCAAACAAGTGTGAAGATATGTTCAGTGTTTCAAAGCGAAATGGCTTATCGAAAGGGTTCTTATTAAAAAAGCTTAACTGCGGCTTGATAGTCAATTGGCTAGCGCTCTGGCCTTTGGTACCACATATCGCTTCAGGATCGAATCCTGGCGGTGGCAGGAATGTTTGTAAGGGGTTCGGAATCCATGTCAAACTGTAGGTCCCTGCCTAATGAGCTCAAAGTGTGCACAAATGACCGTACAGCGACAAACCAAATTATTAAATTTAATCGGAATAGGACGGAAGACCCCAGTTACTGTGAGTGTTGCCGAGTGACTTACAAAAATGCAAGGCATTCCAAGCCATCAGTCTGTGGAAGAAATTTTGAGCTTTGAGAAAATAAGGATAACTGTTACAGTCACATATATTAAAAGTAAATTATTATTGAATGTCATTATTTTAAAATGTTGTCTTGAGTTCTTTGCTTACTAATAGTTGGTATATAATGGAAATTTCACTGACCAATAAAAATCGTATTGGTAAGCCATCGATTCCATTCTGATAATCGTGCAAATGTTTAGATAGGAAAAAAATGTGGCTGCCCATAAGATTTTAAAAATTTCATTTGTCAATTTTTATTCCCTCGATGTATGTGCATTGATTTTAATTTTTCAGCTTTTGGGGAAAAAGATAAATCTGTAGGTGCAAATAAGGGTATTAAATGGGGCCAGAATGATCGAGTCTCTGGCGCTCGATGCCGCAGGTTTTCGAGTCCTGACTGTGCCATGGATGTTTGTAGTGGTTCGTAAACCCCTTTAAGCCGTTGGTCCCGGTCTCCTATGACTGCAAGAGTGTTACGGAGCCAAAGCCAGACTTCTACCTGCGGGTGCTCCATCACAAAAGAAGCTGCTTCCTTCCCCTTCAACCTGTCCATACGGGTTCGTGGGCTTGGTCTAGATGTTTACCAAGGGGAAAAGAAACAACAACAGGAAATTAAATATAATATAAGTGTTGACGTCAGTCGATGCGTCTCTGAATGTTTCTTTTATTTGCAGACTGTCTACCTGGTTCTACTCGTGACGTCGGTTTTCCACGTGAGCACAGCAGCCAGATATCCAGGTGAGTGTTTCTTGCCCTTCCCGAAGGTTGAATTTTCCACCACATATTTAAACTTCACATCGTAGAATCACAGATGGACCCCCTACTTATCTCAGTCTTCGATTCTACGGCATAAGATTCTAGTATCCGGTGGAAACTCATCTTTAGACATATCTGAAGATGTGTGTGCGGCTTTTATGCTTAGAATCTAGATGGGGCTTGCGAAGGCAATAATAATATTTGAATTTACTGTCCATTTCGGTAGTATTTAAAAATCAAAGCAACTATTAAGTTAAAATAAGAATGCCTATTTTAATATTTTCGATATTGTGTTCATTGAAGTAAAGCTTGATGCCATTCGATATTCACAAATGAGCCTTTTCAAATATTTTTCGAAAGGTTTACGATACAGATGAAAAGATATTAAGTGTCTGAATCTTTCTATTAATGGGAGGAAGTTTTCAACTTTATATTAATTTTTGCCGTGCACTTTAAATTTACACACGACACATATTTACAATTCATATTGTTTCAGATTTAAATAAAAGTAATTTATTTGTAAAAAGTATGGGATTATTTTTATCTCGGCTATGAAAGAAAACTTTAAAATTTGATCCAATCACCGGCATGAATATCTAAAGTGGCAAAGATTGATGAGATTCGCATATAAGCGAATGGGATTTTCAAGACCTTCTGCCATTCGTCCCATGAGGTTTCTGTTGAAACCTCGCTATTTTGATGAGAACAGCAGAGTATAATGTTGGATACGAATAAGAAAAACTGGATAGAAATCAAACTCCGATAGTGTTATCCCACTAACTAAAGCCAAAATATTCCTTTTTGTGCACAGTAATAAAGACCCATTTTTAATTTAAATTTCTCGGGGCTTATGGTATTTCAATTCTTTTTTTCTTTTTTAGATTCGTTGCACTGTACTTGACATCTGTGGGAAATTTGACCTCAAAATATTCATTAGTGTTGGAGTTAAGCTTGGCTTTGTGAGACGCTAAAACGGATTCCGGCGATTTTTGAATTGATTGAGCAAATAACTTGCATTCCATTTTGTTTGCGGAAACGTATAGAACGTTGCAGAAGGCCTTCGGTAGGCATTCCTATATCGGAAAGAAATGTTTAGAAATGGTATAAACAATTCAAAGAAGGCAGAGAACACGTTGAAGACGAAGAGCCCTCGGCTCGACCACCAACCTCAACCGACGAAGCTCACGTCCAAAAAATTAAAGATTGGGTGCTTGCAAACCGTCGATTTACAATTAGAGACCTTGCTGCTGATGTTGTAATTTCAAAAGGATCGGTCCATTCCATTTTGGACCTCAAACGCGTCCAATTTCAATGGATACCGAAAACACTGAATGCGCCAACTCACATTGCATTGATTCTTCGTGATGTTTTCACCCAAAAAATAAAACCCATATCGTTCCACAATCACGGTGCGACTTCTGGCTATTCCCTAAATTTAAAAGACAACTCCGGGGACACCGTTTTGAGCCGATTGAAGAGATTCAACGCAGCGCGCTTTGAAGGTCAGCCCTGCCGATGCCTTTTGAGCATGCATTGAGGATTGAGGAAAAAGAGTTGGCATAAGTGCTTTATGTCCGGAGGGGATAACTTTGAAGACGATGAAATAAATGTGGGAGAATAAATAAAGAGTTTTTGAAAAAAAATAATTGGTTTTACTCTTTGGGCACAGGGTCTGAATGGCTGAGTGACTAGCGCTCTGGCGCTCGGTACCACAGGTTTCGAGTTCACATCCCAGCGTTGCCATGGGTGTTTGTAGTGGTTTCGGAATCCACTTTAAACCGTAGATCCCGGTCCTAATAGGATCGTAGAGCGTTGCTGGGGTAGTGTTACTCCGTGGCTTATCCTCGAGCTACACGTGCTCCCTGGGTAGTGCAAAGTGACTAACATCCGTGCAGCCCTTATGGTATAAAAGATCACGGTCTATTTGCCAGCTACATTAGAAAAAAACTTTTGGGGCACAGTGGTATTTAATGCTGGATAAGGATAGTAAAAAAAAAAAAAAAAAAATCAAACAGTTGTGAGTAAAGAATTCGTGATGTTTCAAACAAAGCATCGCTTTCATGTTCGTGCATTTCTGACCAACTTAAGAAAATATCCCATATCATGTTTGTGGGCGCCCTTTCTGCTTTTGGGTGGAATGCCTTTGTCTTGAAACAGAGAGAAAAAAAAAAAATAGGTGAGAACACGAGGAAATAATCCGATGAAAATTCGTCGTCGGACGCGTTTTATGTCGATCGGCACGCGACATCACGTGAGATTCGCGACAACGCCAGAGTCCTTGGCGCACAGATGACGGAGTGACATTTCACAAAGAAGCAAATGATTGCGCCAGTTCCGGAAAAGTGCAAGAAGTAATTCGTTCACTATTCAATGTCACGAGATCTTAGGCAAGGGAAAACGGTGAAGGTCGGAAGTATATACGCACTGTATAATTGCATAAAAAAATATCCTGAAACTTCAGAAGTATCTATAAAATAGGTTGTTTGCAACATATTTAGAAAAATTCTTTTAAGTTGCACAGGGACCGCGTAAAAAAATCCCACATTTAAAATATGACAATCAAAACTTCATGTAGCTAGAAATAGGTTTTCCAAATAAGGAAAAATTGAATTGTTACACAAGAACATTTTAAAATGTTTTATTTAACTATACGTGGTGCTCGGTACCACAGGTTTTGGGTTCGAGTCTCGGTGGTGCCACGGAATTTTTGTAGTGGGTCGGAATCCATTTTAAACCATAGATCCAGGTCTAATAGGATCGTAGAGCGTTTGCGTAGGTAGTGTTACTCCGCGTCCGTAGCATATCTTCAAGCTACACGCATATTGTTAGTCCGCTTCCGTTACTTATCTTCAAGTTACAAGCACCCCCTCGGAAGTGCTAAGTGAGTAACATCGGTGCTGTCCTTGCTTATGGCATAAAAAGACATCTATTCTAAGTATAGATAGGCTCATTCATATTAGGGCCTTGATGGCTGAGTGGCTAGCGCTCGTTACCACAGGTTTCGGGTTCGAGTCCCGATGTTTGTAGTGGTTTGGAATCCACTTTAAACCGTAGGTCCCGTCTAACAGGGCGTTAGAGATCATAGAGCGTTGCAGGGGTATTGTTACTCGGCGTCCGTCGCTTATCCTCAAGCTACACTTGTTAATTATACTTATTACTATACTTGTTAATTATTACTTGTTAATTATCCAAAACATTATGCTACACAACTTTGAATGTCATCTTATGATGATGTTTCAAGCCATCGTGCAAAAACTGCAAGTTGACTAGATCCAAGATGCTGGTAATTTTGAGCAGAAGTTGTTTGCCATTCGAACTATTGATATATAGCAGATTCAGTGTTATCCAGGATGTCTCTCACGAGATATTGCTACTACATATATTATACCCCTCCGCAAGCTTAAAGGAAGGACTTTTCGACCCAAGAATTTTTCATGTCCATTACAGACATAGATAATCGTTTGCCTAGGCATCTTTTGCAGGGATTCGAACTCCCTTCATTCGAAAGGTTAATGCGCTGATTTATTTTTATTTTTTATATCATTTTATTTTATTTATTTTGATATTTTAACATCAGTGCGCCCAGTACCACTTTTTCATGTGCCACTTATGTATACTATAAACAGCCCATCAACGGGTGATAAGGGAGAACTTTTAGGGGTAATGCCTCGTATTTGCGTGTCGCATGGGAGAAAGAAAACATCCACCAAGCAGCCTGGCCTGTGTATAAAAGCACCTTGCCTAAGACGCTTCTACAAACATTGCCACAATCGCCATTGAGTCTGTTCGTTAATGAAAGCAGTGACTACCACAATGCGGCCACCGGATCACGTGTTGGATATCTATCGATATGGTGAAAGATAAATAATGCATGTTATGATTTATTCAATTTTCTCTGAAACCGAAAGCCATTTAACCTTTTTTTTTATTTTTTGTATAATATTACTTCGAACGGACGTACCGGTTACGAAGTTCCTTGGTGGTTTTAAGAATCACAAAACCTCCACATCTTAAATTAATTGAAACATTAGCATAAATTGTAGTTTCTTAAATTAATGAATAGAAATAATTAAAAATAAATAAATGAATTTAAAATTTAGGAAAAACATCTCCTGCTTGAGAACAATTAAAGCAGGAGATCGAAAAAGCTAAAGCTATCGGTACAATTAAGAGTCCGTTGACGATGCCCAAAAATAAAAAGGTTAAAGTTAAAATGAGAATTTTAAGATAAAAGTAAAATAAAACAAAAGGAATTAAGATTAAACAAAATAATTATACAAAATAGATAGATTTTGATCAGTTGACTGATTCACCAGTAGATGGCGCCATCAGTCCCAAAATCGAGCCCAAAGAGTCAGTTACATACAAACATACATACAGGTGAAGCTAATAAAAGCGTATTAAAAAAAGCATTTGTCTCCTCTACAAAAGACCGCTAAGAATTACACAACAAATTTACGAGTTCTACTCTGTACTGAAACGAAACCTCACGATAAACACTCGGTGAAAATACAAGCAGCGGCCCTGACGGTCAAGGTTTCGAATCCACACGAAAAAATCCGAAAACGAACTATTCGATCGGTGCCGGAATACAGAAAGCACCGCACAATCGAATGTCGAATGCTCTTACTGTCTATAAGTTAATTTGGATGGAGTGCTTTTAGTTATTAATTGTGCATATAAACTGAAATATCAATTGTGGCTGTAACAGGAATATTGCCGGTTAATGCAACTTCCGGTTACTGCAATCGGAACCGGTTTGGAACCAACTGGAATATCAATTATCATTGCCATCTTTTTTAGTGTGGTACTTTCAATGTCATGTAAGTAAGCGTGATGTGTGTCAGCTGAAAGATGACTTTTCAACACACCGAAATGGTGTTTCTCTCATGTAATAGTAATACACAGTCCAGTCACATTAATGTGACCACCTGTCAAAAGCCGAAATAACCACCTTTGGCAGAGCGGACCGTATATATATATATATATATATAGAAAGAATATACATAACGATTAAAATGCTTTCCGATGCCCTAGGACATCTTTTAGATCCACTCCACTGCAATGTGCTGCCACCTGCCTTTTGTGATGGGTTATTTCACGTTGACGTAGAAAGTAGGGGGTGGTCACATTAGTGGGGCTGGACTGTGTATAACAAAGCGGGGTTGCCAGTTTGAGACAAACAATCCCCACGTGATCATACTCCACACATGACTTTTACTATGTAGTTTACTCTATGGCGATCTTTGGCAGCAATCTGTACTGTCAGCGCGAAGGGAGGTAAAGGACTTTTATCCTAAAAGATTTTCAAAAGCAATGGATCGTTGTTTTTATCGGTCAATGAAAGTAAATTTAATTTTTCTAAATAGTTTGATTTATATTCTATTCATGAATTTTCACTCAAAATGATTAAAAAGTAAAATATTCGTTTGTATGAACTCTATTCTATTTCTTACAAACTGATCAGAATTCTAAACACAATAAAATTTGTCTTGTCAACTATTTATCTTGAGTAAACATATAGTTAAGTAAACATGCTACTGTGTCCCAAAAGTAAAACCAGTTTTCAATTTAAAATTCCTAAGGCTTATGGAATTTCAATTTAGGTTGGCAACGCTTCTTTAGGTTGCTGGCACTGCCCTTGATATCTATGGGAAATTTGACCTCAAAATATTCATTAGTGTTGGAGTTAAGTTTGGCTTTGTGAGACACTAAATCTGATTCAAGCGATTTTTGAAATGTCTGAATTCGTTGAGCAAAGACCTTGCGTTCAATTTTGTTTGCGGAAACGTATAGAATGTTGCAGAAGGCATTCAGTGAGCATTTCTACATCGGAAAGAAATGTTTACAAGTGGTATAAGCAGTTCAGAGAAGACAAAGAACGTGTTGAAGACGAAGAGCCCTCTGGACGAAGCTCACGTCCAAAAATTAAAGATTTGATGATGGCAAACTGTCGATATACAATTAGAGACATGGCTGATGATGTTGGAATTTCAAAGGATCGGCCCATTCCATTTGGGCCTCAAACGCGTCCAATCTCGATGGGTACCGAAAACACTGAATGCGCCAGCTTACACTGTATTGATTCTTCGTGACTTTTTCGCCAAAAAATGAAACCCACATCGTTCCACAACCACCGTAGGATCGTGTGGCTTCTGGCTATTCCCTAAACTCAAAAGACCACTCCGGGTACACCGTTGTGAGTCGACTGAAGAGACATTTCAAAAATCGCCGGAATCAGATTTAGTGTCTCACAAAGCCAAGCGTAACTCAAGCACACATGAATATTTTGACGTGAAATTTCCCACAGATGTCGAGGACAGTGCCAGCAACCTAAAGAAGAAAAAGAAATTAGGAATTTTAAACGTAAAACTGGTCTTACTTTTAGGACACATTAGTAGTACTACAAGGAAGACTGATGTTTGCTCCGACTTTCTGTTAATTTAGAATGGGAGTTTTCCATGGTGGGCGATGATTTAGGGTGCGCTGTCACCATGCAAAAACTTACTATGTTCTCCTCTCTCCGCAGAGCTGCTGGCCCTGAATCTGTCCTGCCTGGCCGTGTCACTGATGTGCGTGGTCTCGTCGGTGCTCCTGCTCGTCGGACTGACCGTGGTGAGAAGCGCTTTCCTTTAATTCGCTACCTTATAGTAAACAGATTTCATAGAACACTGTTTGGAAGAGAGATTTTTTAATTGAAACTGATTGGGATATAACACATAATAATAATGTCGTCATTTTTTTAACGCCGGTGGACCTTGGAAGGGGTTTTTAACGTCGGTGTACCTTGGAAGGGGTTTTTTAACATCGGTTCACCTTGGATGGGTTTTTTCCCCATTATTGTACCTTGAATGGATTTTTTTTTTTTTTTAACGCCGGTGAACCATGGAAGGGTTTTTAAACGTCGGCATACCTTTGAAGGTGTTTTTTAACGGCGGTGTACCTTGAATGGGTTTTTTAACATCGGTGCACCTTGGATGGGTTTTTTCCCCATCGGTGTACCTTGGATGGATCTTTTTAACGTCGGTGAACTATGAAAGGGTTTTTTAACGTCGGTGTACCTTGGATGGAATTTTTAACGTCGTTGTACCTTGAAGGGGTTTTAACGTCCGTAGTCCTCGTGTTACACTTGCGTATGCTTAGTACCGCCCATCGCCCATAATTAGGGAAGGATATTATTTTCCTGGAACACTTTTTTTTTTTGATAATTGCTCCGCTTTTTCGTGTCATATGGGAGTTTGTCGTCGGTATTTGACGATGGAAATCAACAAACGCCCAAATCCCCCGAGGGTTCTGCGTGAGATGGTCATGTCGTTTGTAAAATTCCCATCAGGCAGTCTGACCGTCGGTCCAACAGTCTGGTCCAGTACTCAGCTGGCGTGCAATAGGATAGAGGTTTGATGATGCTGGCGACATTATTGCAGTCATTGCTTTCACAAAACGAGGTGACTCGAGGGAGATTGTGACAATATGAAACTTCTCGCTTCAATAGTTACACTGTCTGATTTCGAGCTGTCCTCTTATGTGACATGCAAGGGCGGGGTAAAAGTCCTCCCAAAGGGCACACCCGTCGGTGGGCCGTTCGTGGTCTACATGAGGCCCACCAGTGCTCCACCCAAAAAAAGTCAACACGAATTACTCCATTCTCATTCTCATTTTCACAATCGCCATTGAGTCTTCTCGTTTCTGAAAGTAATGAACTCCGCCAATGGATTCGAACTCGTGCCGTCCTGTGGGCAGGGCCACTAACAAATACTTTTTCACTAAGCTCTTAGAAGGTATTTAAATAAATCCATAATTCCAAAAGTGTGAGGAATTTCGTCCGAAGCAAAAAGTGGATATAATTAGCATAAGGCTTTGACGACAGGTCATCATTACATCAAAAATAAACTTAAATTCTTGTCAGCAAGTTTAATTTTCTGTGGTCCAACGAAAGCCACATTTTTGTGCTTTTCTAGTTTTATTTTTTAACTTGAATGCAACTTTAGTTGGAAAGAAGTATTTTCTTTTTCCCTGCGTTATTGTGTACACCAAAGAAAATTTTCTTTTTGTTTTGAGAAGCGCCGTTTTACTAAAAATTAAAAGGTGGCTTAGAATCTTACCCTAAAAATCTTGCATAACGAATTTGAATGAAATTTTTGTCGGATGATGCTGACATTCATTCGTACGGTAGAATAGTATTTCAAATGATCAGAATTCTTATGGTGAATTCCCACCGCATTGTAAAAACCTTACATCATAGAAAGTCTGTCAATGGAAAGCCTGAGTTTTCAAAGTGTCAATCTACGGCATAAGAATTTATTATCCGGTGGAAATCCAAATTTAGTCCAAAAATGAATTCAAAATAAATGAGAAAAAAAGACTTGTAAATAACTGGATTTTAACCAAAACAGTTCATATCGAAGAATAAAACTCTAAGAAGTGATTTATGAAGTGAAAAAGTGTTTTAAGCTCCATTGAATGGGTGTGCGAAAAGGCCTTGCCCACAGCCGGTCTGGGTTCGAATTCACTGGCAGCTTTCATTACTTTCAGAAACGAGAAGTCTCAATGACGATTGTGACAAAGAGAATGAGAAGGGAGTATTTCGTGTTGACAGGTAGACTTTCTTTGTGTGGAGCATTGGTGGGCCTTATGTAGACCACAAACAGCCCACCGACGGGTGTGCCCTTCCGTTAAGACTATTTACAGAAAGCAGCTCGGAAACAGACAGTGTAATTATTGATGTGAAAAGCCTTACATTGTCACAATATCCCTCGAGTCACCTCGTTTTGTGAAAGCAGTGACTGCAACAATGTCGCCAGCGTCATCGAACTGCCAGCGTCAGACTGCATGATGGGAATTTTCCAAACGAAATGAGAATTCTCCATCTCACGCAAAATCCTTACGTGTGGATTAGGCGTTGACCACCAAATACCGACGACAAACTCCCATGCGACACGAAAATGATTGACAGTAGGAATCAATCAATCTACTCTCAGTCATTCTCGATCTCTCATCTGATTCGTCGAAGATGACTTCGCGACGCCAATGGAAATGCACCTTAGTGCGTAAATTGCGAGTAAATGCTCCTCAAAAGCTTTGTTTCATCATAGACAGAAAGCAGAGCATGTTAAGACATGATCCAACTCTGAGGGAAACAACAACAACTACTACTAATACACCACATCACATCACTGTGCTTAGAGCTGAGTTGGCCCTTTTACATTTTGGGATTGATGTGTGTGAGAGAAGTCTGATTGGGCTCTGTGACACTCTATGGTCCTATTAGACCGGGAACTATGGCTTAAAGTGGATTTCGAATCACTACAAACATCCATGGCACCGCCGGGATTTGAAGCCGAAACCTGTGGTGCCGAGCGCCAGAGCGCTAGCCACCCTCTGAGGGAAACAACATCAGCCCTCTCTGAGGGAAACAACATTTCCTTCCCTGATAGATTCAGTTTTTGGTTACATATCAAAGAATTTTGCCCGATCTGATGGTCAACTGGCTAGCGCTCTGGCCTTTGGTACGATAGGCTTCAGGTTCAAATCCTGGCTGTGAAATGGGTGTTTTTGAGTAGTTCGGAATCCGCTTTAAATTGTAAGTCCCGGTCTGCTTAACTCTCGGATGCCCAACATGACCGTAGAGCGACAAACCAAACCGAAGGATTTTGTGGCAGGTTTTGAATTTACACTGAACCGCTCAGATAGCGCGTTGTCGACCTGCTCTCGCAGTTCAATGTATACGTAGTTATAAATGGATGTACGGCTTTCCAATTTTAAGCGAAAATTCAGCTCTCAGAAATTGATGACATTTTTGTTGGACGCTGCTTGCATACTAGACATTTTTTCTTCTTACATCAAACTGAAGCTATATCCGCCATAAGAGATCTAGCAGCCCAATAAAATTTTGTCTTGGCAAAGTTATCAGAAATTAAAAGTCATAAAATCAAGTGTGGTGCATGTTGTCAAATGTAAAAAGTCCATGGCCTCACCTGACGTGTACAGACACCATGAGTAGCTACACCCATGGGGTGCAAGTGTTTATTAAGAAAATCATGTCCTGTCGAGAGTTGGAAATTTGCCTCAAAAACTGCACGGGGCAAGTCCATTGAGATGGGTGATGAAACAAATATATTTCACATTTTATCAGTTGAAAGGAGTTTGTTTGTTTTAAGGGTCTGTCTATTTTCTTCTTTTACTTCAGAACGAAATTGTTGAAAGGGTAAAGGAAATTGTGACTGTTGTATGTTCTATATTGGATATTAAATTTATGTCTGATTAGCATAAAACCCATTTTTAAAGCTACGTCCTGACTTGAGCTCAAAAGGAATGCATCCTAGTCTCTAAACGATAATCCGTGAATCGAGATGGGTGAAATTTTTCACGATTCCACATCAAACTTACCATAAGGCGGAACGTATCGCTTAATAATCAGCGCGTGATAATTGGAGCTCGTTTTCCGAGTTCTAACTACAAAGCGCGGAAACAGACAATCTGACGGAAAATTTTTCCTTTAGTAGAATATAGTAGTGTAGAGTGTTATAAGAATCACTGAAGTTATTTAGTTTAAGCAAGTAAAGTTTATTACACTTAACATAAAGGATAAAAACAGTTACAAACCAAATATTGGGTTAAAAATAAATATCTTGTAGTATCTAGATCAGGGATGGGCAAACTACGGCCCGCTGGCCAACTCAAGCCCACGGGAAGGTTGTATCCGGCCCGCGGGCAGAAATTAATCTGCTAGTCAGAGGCAAATTAAAAGAAATATATAGCAGCTGCTTCTAAATATGCCGAAGTTAGAGTTCTACGAATCATTATCGAAAGTAAGTTTCCACATTTAATATCTCACGCCCAGAAAATCAGTGCTATGCTTGCTTCATCTTATATATGTGAACAAGTGTTTTCAACCAGGAACCTTAGAAAGAATCATTTTAGAAGTAGACTTACAGAGGAGCATTGAGCCTCGTTCCTTAGAATCAGTACATCTCACTTCGAACCTCACTATAAGGAACTTTTAAATATGAAATCGGAACTACATTCATCTCATTAGCATATTTAAATTGTAACACTTGTATATTTTTTATAAAATGTTAGAAAAATTTATCTTGGCCCTCCAAACTTTTTTTTTTTTTCGATTTTTGTCCCGCGACCGAAAAGTTTGCCCATCCCTGATCTAGACATATAATATATCTCCAAATAAATATCAGCGAGCCAGCCGCCCATCAAGCTAACCATACTTGATGGGATTATCAATGCATGCATCCTTGCCCGACGACGTCACGACCCATTATATGCCTTCAGCATAGGACGTCGGACTCGGATCTAAAACGAAAGTGAAATACACAGTCAGTCACATTAATGTGACCACCACCCACTTTCGACGTCAACGTAAAATGACCCATCACAAAAGGCAGGTGGCAGCACATTGCAGTGGAGTGTATATAAAGAATTCCACTTAATACCACACTCCACTTAAAGCCAGAATATACAAGAGTGTGTATTCTGGATTTTGACAGGTGGTCACATTAATGTGACTGGACTGTGTATTTGCATGATTTAATTTCACTCGGCAACACAATGGCTCATCATTGTCTCTGAAGTGTGGAAGTGGTTTGAAAACTGACCGAGTGCCTCTTTTCCCTGAGCCAGGACAATCGACTTTTCCTCCTGCCCTGGGTGGTCTCCATATCTGCCGCCACGCTCCTCGAGCTCACCGCCTGCTTCTACCACATACCGGATGTCGTGAGTAGACACTTACCTTTTTTCTTTGCACAACGACCCTAATATCCCATTGCAGATTTTCATGCATTCTTTAAAGCCGTATCCACGAACCGTAAACGGGAGAACGTTGATATAAATGCGGTTCAACGTGAAATCATAAATTTATTTTTAATGCAGAGCAACCTTGGCAAACATCCGCTTCGGAATAAGTTCTATTTGATATATGTCTACTTTGGATTAGATCCTACTTGATATACTTCCTGTCTGAAATAAATCCTGCTTGATATACATTCACTTCGAAATAAATCTTACTTGATATATGTCTTGTTCGTAATATATCCTATCTGATGTAGACTCCATTTGGAATACATCTTACACGATATATGTCCTGTTTGGAATATATCCTACTTGATGTACATTCACTAGATCTTACTTGATATGTCCTGTTTGGAATATATCCTACTTGATGTACATTCACTAGATCTTACTTGATATGTCCTGTTTGGAATGTATCCTACTTGATGTAGATTCACTAGATCTAACTAGGTATGTCCTGTTTGGAATATATCCTGCTTGATGTACATTCGCTTCGGAACAGATCTTACTTGATATACGTTCTGTTTGGAATATATCCTACTTGATGTACATTCACTAGATCTTACTTGATATGTCCTGTTTGGAATATATCCTACTTGATGTACATTCACTAGATCTTACTTGATATGTCCTGTTTGGAATATATCCTACTTGATGTACATTCGCTTTGAAATAGATCTTACTTGATATAAGTCCTGTTTGGAATATATCCTACTTGATGTACATTCACCAGATCTTACTTGATATGTTCTGTTTGGAATAAATCCTACTTGATGTAGATTCACTAGATCTTACTTGATATGTCCTGTTTGGAATATATCCTACTTGATGTACATTCACTAGATCTTACTTGATATGTCCTGTTTGAAATATATCCTACTTGATGTACATTGGCTTTTGGAATAGATCTTACTTGATATACGTCCTGTTTTGAATACATTCTACTAGTTGTACATTCATTAGATCTCACTTGATATACGTCTTGTTTGGAATATATCCTACTTGATGTACATTCTCTTCGAAATAGATCTTACTTTATATATGTCATTTTTTGGAATACATTCTACTAGTTGTACATTCGCTTTGGAATATATCTTACTGGATATATGTCCTGTTTGGAATATATCCTGCTTGATGTACATTCACTTCGGAATAGATCTTATTTGATATACGTCCTTTTGATCACGAACAATTTTGATTGTTATGCGACCTTTGCTTAAATGCGAATGCCTTGTGTCAAAATTTTTGCCAGACGGATGGCTGTCAAAAACTTATGGTATAAGCAAAGCTAAGCAAGCAGTAATGTCGTCATTGGCTGAAATGTCTAGACGAGGGCGCAATATCTTGAAAACATCCTGAAGAGGAGACAGGAGTGTAGTCGCTATCCCATTTCTGGAATTTGTTGTCGCCTACTAGTGACTAATTGTGTCAGGAAGCACTCTAATCTTTCTATTTACAGTAATTTATTTACAATATTAACAATATTTTGATTAATACACAAGGCACCCTGCGCCTCTTCTACAATATTAATTCTATTGTAAACTTAAAAACCTTTAACATATCACATACGGTCCCTGCCGTGTTACCTATTCAGACGCTACTAGCGCACTCCTTCGTCGTCTTCAAAATATAACTGTATGTACTTACCAGTTCATACAGTTATGGCACCAATTAATGGTCACAGTGGCGACCTCTCACGTCCATTTAATTTTAGCTAAACCTTACAGGAGTAAAGTTCTTTGAGACAGGGTTTTAGTTAATATCAAATCTGAAGTTTTTCAAACACATCCCAATAGTGAAAAGAGACAGAAGAGATAAGAAAAAAAAAAATTAATTTGGTAAATTTTAATTTAGGTATGAATTTAATCTAATTGCTTTTGGTTTTTTTTTTTTTTTTTTGCTAATTGTTTTTGTTTTTGAGAGTTTTAGCATTCAGCAATGTTTAAATTATATACAATTAAAGAATTTATAATAGGAGAGAGATATTATTCTACATTTCTGTATTGTTATTTTCCTTTTATTCCTTGCAGCAGAAATTCGTTTTGTATACGTCCTGTTTGGTATAAGTCCCACGATCTGGTTCGTATTAAGGACGTATAGCGAGGTGTCTCTGCGTTAAGATGCTCATGTGTTTAATTTTTATAAATTTGGAAGTTATAATTGCATAAAAATAAATAAAAAGGCCGTTTGTTGTTGTTTTTCGTCTTAATGCCAATCTACATTTTCTATTTTATTTTATTTTGTTTCAGGGACTTGCTCGATGATTGTTAAAAAAAAATATTGGCCATGATGAATATTTCATATAATATTTTCTTACTGTATCGCTTAATAACTATCGTTAAATTAGTATATTTTAAATTATTATAATATTTTCAATAATAATAGAAAATATTATTATTGAAAATTATTATTAAATTCGCATATTATTAGTATATTTTTAAAGAAGATAGAAATTTAACACTCCTGGTTTAAAAACTTTGTTAAGACTTTTACACATGTTGGAACCAAACATATGGGCAAAGCTTCAAAGCGTAATAGAACTTATCTGGACAAGCAATCTTTATCATTCATTAAATGATCGCACCCTGCGGCTAACCGCTAGAGGTCGCTGTCACCGAAATATTAAGCTCTAATTAAGAATAAGTGTTGTAGATGGCAACGTTGCGGGATCTCAAGGAATGTGACGAGAACGTTTTCTGATATCCTTTTTGGACTTATTTTCTAAGAGGATGTTCCATAAATTCATGCAAGATATAAATTCCAAATCATCCTAAATAGTCTGAAGTATTTGGTAATGACAGAGCTGACTTCCCTTCAAAATGCACCAATTATTACTTACTGCAGAAATTCATTTTGTATACGTCCTGTTTGGTATAAGCCACAAGATCTGGATCGGATTAAAGGCGTTTTTTTTGTTCTAATGCAGCTGGCAAACACTTAGACAGTTGTCTTGGATGCCTTAAGGCAAGCGCTGCACAGACGTTTCTCCCAAGAGGTGCATGCAGCTTGAAGATAAGCTACGGACGCGGAGTAACAATGTCCCCGCAACGTTCTACGATCCTGTTAGATCGGGACCTACTGTTTAAAGAGGATTCCGAACCACTAGAAACATCTATGGCCCCTGCGGGACTCGATCCTGTAACCTGTGGTACAGAACGCTAGCCACTCAGCCATTCAGGCGCTGATTAAAGACGTATACCGAAGTATCTATGCGTTAAGATGTTCATGTGTTTAGTTTTTATAAATTTGGAATTTAGGTAAATAAGATTAAGTTCGGGTGCGGTATACCACATTGTTTTCTAAAATAAATCCTCTTATACCTTATAGCAAGAGCTTTATTTATTTCGTGAATTTTGGGATACCCTGTAAAAAGAGTGATATGGCATGCCTCATCGATTCCTGCAAGGACCTTGCTGCTAGGATTGCAGCCACTGCCGACGATGGCGTGATGTTTTTGGCAATTGAAGCCACTTGCTTTTCTGTGCCTAACATGCATAATTTCCTATGCTATTCAGCGGCCTAGTGGCCAATTGGCTAGCGCTCTGGTATCCCAGGCTTCAAGTTCGAATGCTGGCGGTGGCATGGAAGTTTGCAAGCGGTTCGGAATCCACGTTAAACTATAGGTCCCGGTCTGTTTAGTCTAAAGGTTTGCACAAGATGACCGTAGAGGGATAAACCAAACCAAGCCTATGCTATTCTTGCCTGTCCTCATTTCATGAGCCCTCATGCTAGAGGTGGATCCCTTGCTTCACGACAGGACTTGCTGAGACTTACCATCTCTTAAAGCCCTTGCTGTCAACGGCTGTCGAACTCCATTGTCTTGATTTTAAAACAACAAAACAAAAAACAAGAGCTTCATTAAGAGATTTATGTCAAGGCTTACCCTTCAATATATTTTTAGCTTCTAATTTCTTAGCTCATTACATTTGTAAAGTAATATTAAGAGATTTTTTCCCCATTGCTTACATTTTCCGTAAATCAGTTATTTATTTGGATATTTTCCCACGTTGTTTTAAGAAATTCTATTGTGATTTCTTAAAAACGGGTATTATATCAAAAAAATTCGTCAATTCTACTTTTTTCATTATATTGCTGAAAGTCCTTTACAAATAAAGCTGAAATTTTCCTCTCACATCTGGCGCCATCTATGGATAGATATATATGCAACTTAAATCTGAAAAAAACTAAAAATGAATGAATTAAATTTAATTAGTGAATTAATATTTGAAAAAACTGTATTCACATCAGTGTCATCCACTACAAGTTTCAAAAATGTATTTGAACTCGAGTGGATGAATAAAAGTGTTATATGAACGATTGAAAACAAGAACAAGAATTTGAACAAGATATATATAGGGAGAGTGTGAGCTAATAGCAGGAATTGAAAAAAAAAAATCAAATAGCACCACCTAACCTCAACACAAGCCATCCATTTCCTTGCTGCTTGGTTTTTGATGCTTACTTTTGTTTAAAGATCCTCGGTTTTGGCGCTTTTTCACTAGGAAGCACATTTATGTATAATTAATACTATTACGGCTTTGTTATTAAACTGATGGTGTTTCTGAATGTCCGTGCTTCTCTTCCTTTTTTTTCTCGTATGTATACTTATATGTATACTTTTTTTCTCGTATGTTATATTATATACATTCTGTTTTCAGATCAAACATCCGTGGCTGGTGACTCTGTTCTGCGTTGACCTTCTCTTCTGCCTTCTGTGTAAGTTGGTTTTTATTGTAGTACTTAATGCGAATTTCAGTATGTAATAGGATAATCTTGTCGTTAACATTTAATGTTTTACAACTGCTACTTTGATTTAAAGCAATGAAATTATGTTTTCAATCCAAAATGAATATAATAATAATAAATAAAGAGTTTTGAAAAAAAAAAATAATTGACCAATTATTTATTTTTTAAAAACTCTTTATTTATTCTTCCAAATTTATTTCATCGACATCAAAGGAATCCCCTCCGGACACAATGCACTTGTACCAACTTTTTTTTTTTCCTGTCCTCATTGCATGCTAAAAGTCATCGGTAGGGATGGCCTTCAAAGCGCGCCGCGATTCACGTTGAATCTGTTCAATCGACTCAAAACGTTCTCCTCGGAGTGGTCTTTTGAGTTTAGGGGAATAGCCCGAAGACGCACGGTGTGAATATAGTGGTTGTGGAACGATATGGCTTTCATTTTTGGCGAAAAGGTCACGAAGAATCAATGCAGTGTAAGCTGGCGCATTCAGTGTTTTCGGTACCCATCGAGATTGGACGCG
Source organism: Caerostris extrusa (assembly GCA_021605095.1). NCBI lineage: Eukaryota > Metazoa > Arthropoda > Arachnida > Araneae > Araneidae > Caerostris > Caerostris extrusa. Next base: position 50,185 of record BPLR01009752.1, on the reverse strand, counting down.
TTTGGGGCCCAAATGGAATGGGCCGATCCTTTTAAATTCCAACATCATCAGCAAGGTCTCTAACTGTAAATCGACGGTTTGCAAGCACCAAATCTTTAATTATTTGGACGTGAGCTTCGTCGGTTGAGATTGAGGGTCGACCAGAGGAATGCTCACAGCATGCTTTCTGCAACATTCTATAAGTTTCCGCAAGCAAATTCGAATGCAAGTTCTTTGTTCAATTAATTCAGACATTTCAAAAATCGCCGGAATCAGTTTCAGCGTTTCACAAAACTAAGCGTAACTCAAACGTTAGTGATGAATGAATATTGCATGAATGGATGTTTATTTGAATGAATATTATTGGCGTCAATTAATGAATGAATATTTTGAATGAATGAATATTTTTGACGTCAATTTAAATTTCAAATTTTACACAGATGTCCTTGACATCTGTGTGAAATTTGAAATTTAAATTCCATAAGCCCCTTGAATTTTAAATTGAAATTAGTCTTATTTTTTGGACACAGTAGTATATAAATGAGGAAAATAAGAAGACAAACAACAGCAGCTCTTCAAAGTTCTGAACAATCTTCATATGTTGAAAGGTGATAAAGAAAATCATTTTCAATTTAAACATGGGCAAAACATATTGTTTTATATTCAACGGCATAAGTATAAAACATAGCTTACACGTGATTTTCACATACTATACAATATAACAATATACTCACAACAATATTTTACATACGATACAACAATACTAAAAAGATAGAATGAAATGACAAGTGGAATGAAAAAATAATCAAAACAAAATAATAATAATAAAATAAAATAAACATAAGTAGAAGAAATAAATAAAAAAAAAATAAAAATAAAAACAACAAAAGCAAGATAACAAAGAAAAAAAATTAGGTGAAAACAAATACATGCAATCTGCTGGGTAGATATATAGGTTATCCATCAAATTTATAAATTATGTAAGAACAAAACGCATAAAAGCTATCTTAAACAAACAAAAAGAAAAAGTGTCAATAAATCCTATTCATTCAATAAATTATGTTCATCAGTTATAGCTCAAAACTGAAAAAAGGAAGCAGATTAATTAAATAAAAATAGAAATAACTACTGAATTCCAAACAGTTTCATAGAAAAATAAACGTAAAAGAAATTTTAAAAAAAAAAAGCTATAGAATTGCAAAACTTTTTTTTTCCCTTGAAAAATCTAATTTTCACTTCGAAATAAAATTGTCTTTTGCTTTCATTGGACGATCTTTTAGAACAAATTTACATTCATTTTTCTTGTGAATTAAAATTTTTAATTTCTGGAGGTTTTTTTTTTATGTCAGGCAGGGTTCTAAGGCAGGGTTCTCCAAACTTTTCAGCTTTAGGGCTATACTGTTTACTCCAGTAAGTACCAAGGGCCAAATCCGTTTTAATTTTTCTGCCATTGTCTATTATCTACTAGTCGCCGAGTACGCGCTCTGAGCGAGCATACTCTTGCTTAATTGGCTGGTTCAATTACTACAATTACTATTGTGTGTATCAATACGAATCGAGTAAATAAAAGCTATGAAGTGTATGAAGAACTTCTTGTTATTGATAGTATTCATGGCACGACAACTGGGGAATATATTCTTAAGGGAGTTGACAATGTCATTAATAAAAAAAACAAGATGGAAAAACTTGAAATCTATTACAACTGATGGCAAAAACATATGTGGTAAAAATAAAAGACTGCTTGCACTTGTGTCAAAGGCAGTAGAAAATTATGGTGGTTTAAAAGCATTAGTCTTACATTGCATCATTCATCAACAGTCCTTCTGCGGAAAATGTTTGGATATGTCTGAAGTTCTAAAACCAGTCATATCAGTTGTTAATTTCATCAGATCCACTGGGCTGAAACACCGACAATTCCGCGAGTTTATTGAAGATATGGGAGAAAATGATTCACCACATCATACTGCCGTACGCTGGCTTAGTTGCGAGAAAGTCCTGCAGCGCTTTTTGAGCTTCAAGCACAGATCGAAATTTTTTTGAATGAAAAGCATCGCCCTCTTACTGAATTACAAAATAGCTGTGGAAGTTAGCATTCTATGTCGATTTGACAAAACATATGAACGAACTAAATTTGAGATTGCAAGGAGAAAACTTGTTTCTCCCTGATCTATACACTAATATCAAATCCTTCCGGCAGAAAATAATATTGTTTCAATCACAATTACGTAAAAAATGTTTCACACATTTAAAAACATGAAATATTCAGCCGCACTACTGAGACTGAGTTTCCCGTCGATTTTGCAATCGAAGTTTTGAGTGCTTTGAAGATAAATTTTGATACTCGTATCTCAGACTTTGATCTCATTGCAAATGAAATTAATATTTTTCAAAATCCTTTGATACTGGCATTGAAACCCTAGCCCCGGAACTTCAAATGGGCAGTGATATAATTAAGAACAAATATCAAAATCATCTTTGTTGGAGTTTTATAATAGTCTTCCGCTGATACAATTTGATAATTTACATAAATTTGCTCGTGGGCTGTTTTCTGTTTTTGGTACTACTTACTTGTGTGAGGAAACATTATCCAAAATGAAGTACACAAAGAATGTTTACATATCTAAGTTAACCGATGAGCATCTTAAATCTCTTTTAATAATTAGTACAAGTAAAATTGATCCACAACAACAAACTACTGTCAGTGAAAAATCACAATTACATAAATCTCATTAGTATTTTTTTTTTTTCAAGTGGATACCCTGCTGGGTCATTGGCTTTAATTTAGCTTTTCCGTTCCTGACGGATTTTCTGTATAAAAATCATACGTTTGATTCAGGATATGTACATTCCAAACATCGATATACATACATATGCGATAATCTTTACCCCAACATAGCTACCGAAGGTAACCGCGGGATGTTCACTAGTCTATGATGTTAGTGGGATTCATTTCAATTACTTGTTAAGTTAAATTTTCTGCGTATTATGCTTGTCATTAAGCTTTACCTAACAATTAAATAAAACCGAGTTATTATCATTCTGTGTTTTTTATTCAACTTATTACAGCAATAATAAGCTATTCGCTGTCGCGGGCAGGATGGATGACACTGGCGGGCCGTAGTTTGGAGGTCCCCTGGTCTAAGGAAAAGAAGATACTCTTCTGTTGAAAATGAAATAAGTACCGAGAATCGCATGAATCCTGTTGACAGGAATGGACACATTTATCGAAAGCTAAAAATGGAGAGTTTTGTTTCTGCACATGACATGAGTGCTACAATCTTTAGAATTCGAAGATTTTGCTTCAAAGGTTTTCTATTGGTTTAGACGAGAGTACAATGTTCAGAACCAAAATATTTAATTATTTTTTAAGTTAAATTAGGTTGTAAGCATATGACATAAAAGAGTGTCAGTGTCTCTCGTATACGCTCGTTCCACGAGGTGTGAGGCATTGAAGCGACAAGATTTGACCCAGCACTAGCTCCACCGCGTTCGCCTGAAACCGGTTTGAAATGCACCGCTTCGAGTCGACCCACTTTCAACTCGAAGCGGAGCTTCACTAGGCGTAATGCGATTTCTGACGTTTCGCTGTGAAGGGGTGGAAAAATCTTCCTGCCGCATGACTCGGCACCGCCTCACGCCTCGGTGGGAACACGCCTTAAGTGTCCATTCCCTAACCTGAACTTCTCCATTGGATGCATCACCCACAAACTGCTGTTCAAATTTAAATCAGTTATTTCTTTCCTTTTTATCACGATAATAATAATAAAAAAACGACATGAGCTGAAAATAAAATGGATAGGGTACGTATAAGAAAACGGCGCAATTCTTTATAAATTCTGAATTGCAAAAATGATCCACCCGCTTTTGCGCTTCGATCATTTGAAATCGCTTTTTAGTTAGGGTGTCTGCCGAGTCTCCAACTGAACTCTCTCATGTTTTGGAAGCTCTACATCCATCACTAAGTTGCTCGGCTCTCCACACGATTGTGAACAATTCTGTATATTTGAATCAATACTGTTGATATTTTTTTTTATTTTTTTCTACGCAAAAATAAAACCACTGTTTTTTTTTTCCTTCTGCAGGTGTATTGTATACTGTGCGTTATCTCCCAGTACCAGCAGTATCTGTCCGGCAGAGGGAGAGCTGGACAAACAGCAAACTGTCCGGTAAGTTTCCATTGCTTCAGCCCTTTAGAATCGAAAGTTTGCTTGTGAAATCAAAAATTGTCTGTAATTCATGGATGCTTGTATTGATATTTCAAGCTATCTTACTACAGAGTTGACAAAGTATTGATTTTTTTCCGATGACTTTTGTGTACACGAAAAGATTATGCAGGTATATGATATTATATGGAATATATATATACAGTAGAACCTCTTTAAGTCGAACCTCGATAGCTCGAAAACCTCCACAACTCGAAAAAAAGTTTTGTCCCCTTCCCTTCAAGCCCCAAAACCTCCATGACTCGAAATTTCAAACCTCTATAAGTCGAAATAATGAGTCAATCACCACAAGCAATTTTTGGTATATATTTTCCCTCCGTAACTCGAAAAAAAAAAATTGAACCTCTGTCTCTCGGACATTAGCAATGTTTGATTTCACAACTCGATCATTTGAAACTAATTACCTCTATAGCTCGAAGAAAAATAAATGACCGAATTTAAGGATTTGCCGACAATGTATGTCATTTTTTCTTAGAAAGCAATGTATGAGTATAGAGTAAATAGAATAACCAATTCTATGAAATATTCTTATTATGATTCTTATTATTGCTATTGATTTCATTTGAACTCTAACAAATAAACATGTGCTCTGTAACTTGAATTTTTATTTATCTTTTATTATCTTTCTTTATTTTACTTTTTATTTTTAACTTTCTTAACTCAAAATAAGTTAGAAAGAATCTAGACCTCTACAAGTCGAATATTTCCTTACAAAAATCCGAGTAAGTCGAAATCCACCATAAGTCGAATTATTTGGCGTCTCCCTTGAAGTTCGACTTACAGATATATATGTTTATATATGAAGAATATGATGGAATAGGGAAGGTGCTTTCACAATACAGTAGTAATAAATAAAATAAAGCGCGTTTCCCTATTCCAAAAGAACAGAAAATTTGGCAAATATCTCTCGCCTTTTCTTACTTGAGTTGGCGCTGTATCGCCTCTTGGCACCTTTTCCCTGCTCGCATTTATTTAGAAAACGCAAACATGTCACGAATCGATTGTGAATATTCAGTGAAATTCTTCTTCTCAAGTCATGCATTTATTGAACTATGTACTCACACAAGGCAAATAGATACGAGAAACGTTATTTTGTTTATAAATCTGAACGCTTTGTACGAAATAGAATAAAACATTGCATCATTTCATCTAAATGAGTATCTTATTTTTTAATCATTTTGGAGTAAAAATATGACACAAGGAAGTTTGTTAATAGAACATAAATGTCAAATAATTAGAAAATTAAACTAGCATTTATTGAAACCTGAATAAATGAACCATTTTTTATGAAAATCGTTGTAGGATATCACACCTTTTCTCCCTTCGCGCCAACACCACGACCAAAAGTAAATATCGTGGCCAAAAATCGCCAAACTATCATAGCATGTATTAAACTACATTCCCCACACCGTGTTACCATGAAAGTGTCCAGCCAGCACGTCATGCCTGACAGTGGACAGTGGCGTTTGCAAAATACGGAAGTTTATGTTCACGCGAGGATCATATTTGTCCCAAACTGGCAACCTCCGATAGGCGCTCTGTTGTTTCAAGGCTCGTTCCCACCGAGGCGTGAGGCGGCGACGCGTCACGCGGCAGGGAAGAAAATTTTTTGGACCCCTTCACACCGAAACGTCAGAAATCGCTTTACACCCAGTGAAGTTTCGGTTACTTCTACTAGATGGCAGATCTACTATTGGCCCAATCCAAGTCACATGACGCGGCAAGCATTTGAGAGTTGAAAGTTGACAACTCGAAGCGGTGGATTTCAACCGGTTTCAGGCGAACGCTATCAGGCTCTAGTGATTGTTCAACATTTCAACGCCTCGGTGGGAACGAGCCTTTAGGGTGTCCTCGGTCGACCTACAACACCAAGGGACACTTCATTGACCGACGAACACTTTCGCGGTGTATCGCATCGCTGTCCGATATTCGCACACAGGCGGCACTATCTCTCTACGCGTGGGAAACAATAGTTTGTTCTCATGGTTCCCATTACATGTGTTGTAGCCAATGACGAATCACTGTACTTTGATATGTGAGGATATGTTAATAGTTATTGTCCCGTTGTAGAATTGGGTTTTCCTGCAAGGCGACTTACTTTTATAACGAATAGGACTTGACCACTTTTGAAAGTGGTCATAAAATAGATTATGTATATCATACTGATAGTAATCAGTGTGTTAGTAATCGTATTTAGACCTAATCTGGTATCGATAGTAGTCGTATTTAGGCCTAAACTGAAAATTGATAAAGTAAGAATTGTAAGAATAATTTGACTACTAGCCCGGCAAAATTATTTCCCAAATGTTACATTGCATTATGTGTAAAAATGAAACAAATAATTAAAATAAGTGACAAAATGCATTGTTTTTGTATGATACTTTATCACTAACACATATTTAATATAAATTAATTATGATTATTAAGTATTATTATGATAATTAAGTATTATTAATAATTTAATATATTATTAATAATTTGTAGTTATAGCATCATTGTAATCAACTATGTTGATTACAATGATGCTATAACTACAAACTTTGGGAAGGAATGACTTCTTCATCGTTGCCATAACTAATATCACTCGCATACTCTTCCTACAGTTCAGTCTTGCAAAAGTAAAAAATAATTGTTAACATATAAAATGAACGTCACTGTTCTAAAAGCGTGAGGTATCAATCGTTATAATTTTTCGCTAGTTTCATTCCGAAAGGCAGAGTTAGTTTAAAAATGTCATACAAAGCACCCCACGCTTTCAGAAAAGTCATTTTATCCTTGTGTTAACAATTATTTTTTACTTTTTAGTTTGATTAACTCTAAAAGCGTGTTTTTTAGTGTTTTTAAACTATAATTTGTAATAAGCAGCCTGTTTGCATTTGATGATTTATCTTTCAGCCCATCCCGATCGTCCAGTTCCAGCCCAGCTCCTGTCCCTCCCAGCCACTGGCCTCCATCTCGGGGCACGTAGCCCAGAGGGGTGGAGGCCTGCTCGCCGTGCCCTCCTCCAGCGTCTCCCCAGCACACCGATCTCAGCTCCGTGTCAGACGATCCATCCTCTTCCAGAGGGGTGGTCTACCACGTCGGGTGACCTGCATCTGTTCCATCAAATATCCCCTCGGGACTGTTGATTGAAGGGTGAACTATCATTAGAGCGATTAACTGTTCCATGCAGTGTTCTAAAGAATGAGAACCCCCACCACTTAATGACACTATTCCATTTGTTGAAAAGATATTGGCAGAACAGCACCTCAAGGAATAAGAATATTTGTTCCATACAGTGTTCTAAAGAATGAAAATCTCCGCTTAATGACAATATTCCATTTGTTTGAAAGGTATTAGCGGAACAGTACCTCAAGGAATAAGAATACTCAGTAAACGTCCTCTTCTAGAAATGATCTATGAGGTGAAAAATTATGAACAGAAACTCAGACAGTACTGAATGAGTGAGAAAGCTGTTGGCAAAAACTCAGAATGAACCTCAATGAATGAGAAGATTACCCAACCAATGTACTCTTTTTCAGAAGATTACCAACAGAAATCGTGACATAATCTGAATGTATGAGAATGTTATGAGCGAAATTCCAGGAAAAAAGTTATGGGAAGAATTCCAGATGGGGGACAACAATGAATGAAAAGGTTACATTAAAAACTTCCACTTTTGGAAGTGTTTCACTGACTGAGAATATTATCAACAGAAACCTAGACATAATCTGAATGCATAAGAAGGTTGTCGGTAAACATTCCAATCAATACCTCAGTGAATGTTATAGGAAGAGTTCCAGACAGTACCTGAATGAATGGAAGGGTTATCCGACTAACGGTCCTCTATTGAAGTGCTTCATTAGTCGATAAGGTTATCAGACATTATCTTAATGGATGGTAAATTTATCGGTACAAGCATAGACATTATCTCAATGAAGGAGAAAATTACGAGGTAGAATCTCTCATCTGACAACCTCAGATGAATAAGAAGTTGGAAGAAGGATAAGAAGTTTATCCAGAAATCTGTTTTATGTATAATGGCCCAACAAATAAATTGCAAAATAAATGTATAAGAAGGTTGTCAGTAACATTCCAGACAATACCTCAGTGAAAGTTGTAGGAAGAGTTCCAGACAGTACCTCAATGAATGAAAAAAAGTTACCTGGCAAACGTCCTTCTTTTGGAAGGGCTTCATTGGTTGAGAAGGTTATCAACTGAAACCCAGACATTACCTCAATGAAGGAGAAAATTGTGAGGAAGAATCTCACATCTGGACAACCTCCAATGGATAAGAAGTTTATCCAAAAAAAATCTGTTATTCGTATTTTTTTCGTATAAATTTATCCAGCTGTGGAACTTTTCCAGAGAGAACTCCAACGAATGAATAGGTTATCCTGAATAATTTTCTGTAACATTCTTTTTGCACGTGGTTATCCGTAATAGTATCAGATCTCTGCTACTAAACAATTCCTTAATCCGGAAGGAAACTGTAACCATAACTTTCGGAAAAAGAGGGATGCCAGAATATCCTCATAAATTCTGCACATTTTAATGCTTGCAAGCACCATATTACTATATATCTGAATGAGTAGGCAAGGACGAAAACTATAGATACGTATTCATATTTTGAATAAATCAAAATATTCATCCTGTACAATTTTTGCAGATATTTATACGTAATACAGTTTGTTTTATAAAAGGTAGAGTAAGGAATAAGATTTCTAAATGATATGAATCCTAAATACCAGTACAATGCAAACCTGATTTTAAAATTCACATAGAAAGAGAACATGTAAGTGAGTATTCCAGAAAGTAGAAAGAAAGCTTCATTACCTTTATGAAATGTTGATGTTTCAAAAAGAACATACGGGTCTTCACTTCAAATGTGTTGTTATTAATTATTTTATAAAAATATGTATTTTTTTAATGTCTCGCAGTTATATATCTTTCTTCTAGGTGCCATCAAAACTAATAGTTCCCCGAAAAATATCGCGTTTATTAAAAATATCGCGTCAGTGTTTATTTTATATATATATTCACAGTACGATTGAATTAAAAATATGACAATAGGATCACAGAATGTCCAGAATTAAATACGACAACATTCTTTATGTTCACAGTATGACCAAAGTACAATAATTGTAGTATGATCCGAGTTAAAATATGACAATATGGTCGCAGAATGGCCTGAGTTAAATACCACAATTTTTTTTTTTTTTTTATGTTCGCGGCGTGACCTGAGAATTGCAGTATGATTTGAGTTAAAACATGACAATATGATCACAGAATGTCCAGAATTAAATATGACATCGTTCTTTATGTTCACAGTATGACCTTGATACAATAATCGTAATACGATCTGAGTTAAAATATAACAATATGATCACAGAATGGCCTGAATTGCAATGTTGTTCATGATCTTCCAGCATGGCATCAGTACAATAAACGCAGCATGGCTTGATTAAAATAAGTCAACATTGTTTCAGAAGGAATTAAATAACAATGTTCTTTATATTCACCACATACCTAAATACAAGTACCATAATGTTTTTTTTATCAATAACGTTACCTAAGCAAAAATATGATAAATTTTTTTTATAAATATAAGACCCACATAACGCCTTTTTTTGCAATTATTTTATACATCTATATATATGTAAATTTTTTTTTAAAGACCTTCAATTGCATTGAATAATTACATCCAATGCAAGAAAATGTTTAAGCGAGAGATGTGCTATGAAGCAAAGTTACCCTCTGCATTACTTTCTAAAATGGCTTCATGTTATTGTATTCACTGTAGTCTTTGCCATTCTAATTGAGTTAAATTTCAGAATAAAACATTCAAACCAAAATGCACATTAATCAGTACAAATAAATTCGATTCGATACAAAGAAGTACAAATAAATTCGAAACAAATAATTCAGCGAAAATTCTTTTGAGTTGAGATAGTTTCCAAAGTGCTCTACGAAAGTGTATTCTCTGCACTGTGTACCTGATATTATCTTCGGCAGGCACTCCCGAAAAATCCATCATAGCACTTGAACAACACCAAGACAGCAAAAAAATATCCCACCATACCAACATTATTCGAAACAACAGAATTTAAATCCATGATTTTGTTTCATAGTAATAACAAATAATATGCTTTTCATGGTTAAAGTAGAAAATTCCAAAATTGTCCATTGAAATTTCAGTTGTTGTTGTTGTCGTGTCCCTCATGGAGAGAAGAGGGGTGCAGCTTCTGTTCTGATGGAGCAGCCGTAGGTAGAAGTCTGACTTCTACTCAGAGACGCTTTTACAGTCATAGGAGACCGGAACCTAGGGCTTAAAGTGGATTACTACTACTACACCACACCACATCACTGTGCCTAGAGCTGAGTTGCCTCTTTTTACAGTTTAGGAATGATGTGGGTGAGAAGAAGTCTGATTGGGCTCTGTGGCGCTCTACGGTCTTATGAGACCGGAACCTAAGGTTTAAAGTGGATTCCGAACCACTACAAACATCCATGGCACCGCCGCGACTCGAACCCGAAACCTGTGGCACCGAGCGCCAGAGCTCTAGACACTCGTCCATTCAGGCCCGAAATTTCTGTTGATTTAAAATAAACGTACAAACAGTATTATGCCGGGTAAACAGTAATTCAGGCATGAAATGACTCTTTACATTACTAAGCAAGGATGTATTTTAAAATTTGCATCTATTTGCCGTCATACAATTAAACAGACTGTCATTCATTTAGCATTGAACATTATTAACAAATCGAAATATGAGGTTTCTGCACGTTATTCAAGAAGAATTTCTTATTTTAATCAAACTAATTACCTGAAAATGAGTACAAAAAGGTCATGGTTTCTGCCAAACAATCTTCGATATATATTATAAACCCTTTACTTAAGTTATCTATAAGAAACCTGAAGCACATGAATGGATATCACGATTTAAAGGAAGACACGTTGCTCAAAAATGCTGTTATTTTTCAATTCCTTCTGTTAGCTCACACACTCTCCTATCTATATCTTGTTCACATTTTCAATCGTTCATAAAGTAATTTTTTGTTCATCCACTCAAGTTTCAAATACATTTTTCGAACTCGCAGTGGATGACGCTGGATGTGAATACAGTTTTTTCAAATATTCATTCATTTATGAAATTTAATTTATTCATTTTAGTTTTTTTAGATTTAAATTGCATGTATCTAATAATAGACGGCGCCAGATGTAAAAGAAAAATTTAAACTTTATTTGTAAAGGACTTTTCTGCAATAGAGTGAAAAAAAGTAGAATTTACTTAAAAAAATTTTTTTTTATACACAGTCCAGTCCCATTAATGTGACCCCCACCTACTTTGGACGTTAACGTGAAATAACCCATCACAAAGGCAGGTGGCAGCCCATTGCAGTGGAGTGTACATAAAGAATTCCACTTAATACCACACTCCACTTCAACCCAGAATATACAAGAGGTGTATGTTCCGGCTTTTTGACAGGGGGTCACATTAATGTGACTGGACTGTGTATATTACTTGTTTTGAATACGCCAGTTAACAGAACCAAATGAATGATGCGGCTTAGGCATGTGGCCCTATTTATAGATCGAGTTCTATGTTCATCTGTTCTAGAGGCATTTCTTTTCATTTGTTATTTGTAAATGCATGGGTATATCAGCTTTTGGATCCTGCAGTTCTGAATACTAATGACATCCTGCAAAAAGAAAAAAAAAACCCAGAAAACTGCAATTTTGGAATGTATTACAGGGATGCACAGACTGCATGTTGACAGCCTCCTATCACCTTTACTTTAAAAGAGATATATAATGCGTGCTTTTAAAGGACTTTCAGATTTTGATGAAAAGGAAAATAACATGATACTGCTCTAGCAAATACTTAGATATTCGAATTTATATTTTAAAATTCGAAATTTTTCTTTTATTCTAATTTACTTATTTACAAATTAGGATGTTTGGATTTCTCAAAAGTGCTGTAATCTAAAAGATTTCTCAGCCTCAGCAACACAAAATTCACAATTCTCTTGACATCCACTGTGCCTCGAAAATTTTGCAAAATTATTATTATTATGTGAATTATTTTTCGAGATTGAGCAAAATCCTAGTCTAGAAAGCATGGTTGTCAGAAAGTGCATTGAAACATCTAACTGTACACAACAGAGAGATCAACATCTGTTTGTGGACAGACATGAATAACAAAAATAAAAAAAAAAAACAGAAAACAACCTCGCTATTCATGTTTGTGCTTGGTTGCTACAAACATCGTACCTAATGTTAATAATTGGTAAATTAATGCAAGATCACGCATCAAATCCTTAATCATGCTAATTTGTATAACATAAATAAAACAAGTAATATAAAAAAAAAAAAAATTTAAGTAAATTCCTAAATTTTTTTTTCTACTCTATTGGAGAAAGTCCTTTATAAATAATTTTCATTCATTTTTTAAGTTTATCTGGTGCCATCTATGGGTAGATATATGCTACTTAAATCTAAAAAAACTAAAATTAATGAATTAAATTTAATGAATGAATTAATATTTGAAAAAACTGTATTCACATCCAGTGTCGTCCACTACAAAACATTGTATGTTGAACTGGAGTGGATGAATAAAAAAGTATTTTGTGAACGATTGAAAATGTGAACAAGATATATATAGAGAGACGGTGTGAGCTAATAGAAGGAATTAAAAAATAATCATGTAAAATATATCACCACGTGAGGCCGTCATGAACCTATGCATCCCTTATGTGTAGGGTGTCTTCAAAATAGAGATGCAAACTTTAAGGGAAGGCAGATGGAATCTAAAGAAATGAGAATTCCGTAAGAACCCATAACCAACCCTGTAGGGAGAAACTTTTTTTTTTTCCTAATGCAGCTGGCAAACACTTCGACAATTGTCTTCGATGCCTTAAAGCAAGCGCTGCACAGACGTTACTCACTTACCACTGCCCAGGGGGTGCGTGTAACTTGAAGATAAGCCACCGCCGGGACTCGAACCCGAAACCTGTGGTACCGAGCGCCAAAAGCCCTATGGAATGTGATATAAAAGATTATATTGAGAATGATGGACTTCTCCTGGAATTTGTAGTTCCTTTGAATTTCTTTTTCTCTCCACCAGAGGGCACCAAGCGAGACAGTGCGGATGCGGTCTATTTTTAAATCAGAATTACTTATTCATCTCACCATGGCAACGAAAGCAATTTATTTTCCAAATAAACAAGATACAGAATGTGTGTGAAATATTATTTGGTTGCTTTACAACACAAACAAAACAAACTGATTGCATGAAGCGATTCACTCACCATTAAAGCGTAATTTTTTTTCCTTTTTTTTTTTTTTTTTTTCCTCTCTCTATATATATTTATATATCTTGTTCAAATTTTCAATCGTTCATAAATTTCTTTTTATTCATCCACTCCAGTTCAAATACATTTTTTGTAACTTGTAGTGGAGGACACGTGATGTTAATAAAGTTTTTTCAAATATTAATTCATTCATTGAATTTAACTAATTAATTTTAACTTTATAGGGGAGAAAAAAATTTCTCTTATAGAAGTTATTTTTTTTTGTTCTAATGCAGCTGGCAAACACTTAGACAGCTTGGTCTTGGATGCCTTAAGGCAAGCGCCGCACAGACGTTACTCAGTTTACAAGCCACGGACGCAGAGTAACAATGCCCCCACAACGCTCTACGATCCTATTAAGACCCGGACCTACGATTTAAAGTGGATTCCGAACCAGTACAAACACATGGCACACCTTCAAACAGATTATTCAATAAAATATTGACAATATAGTATTTATTACTTATTCCATTCCTACCATTAGTTCACTCTCTATCTATATACACTCAAGAGCCAAAACATTATGACCACCCCTACATTTTGCAATGAACTCGCCTGGATGACGTGGAAAGCACGTGATCAGGTGGAAGTGGTATTTAACTGCTGCTGGAGAGTCTGAAGAATCATTCTTTCACTTACTTCTGTGTGTGATGGGAAAGGCTGCGGATCTAAGCGACTTCGATAGAGGGCAGATTGTAATGGCTCGAAGGCTCGGAACAAGTATTTCCGAAACTGCACGACTCGTGGGTTGTTCGCGATCTACAGTTGTTAGTACTTATGCAAAGTGGATAAATGACGGTGAAACCAGCAGTAGACGACATAGTGTTGGACGTCCACACGCTATCAAAGAAAAGGTCGTCGGAGACTGTCTCGCATAGTGAAGCAAAACCGGAGCCAGACAGTGGCTCAGCTGACAGCCCAATACAATGCAGGGCCGACTAGAATAGTATCGGAGCACACTGTTCAGCGGACACTGTTGGATATGGGGCTACGCAACAAACGTCCCACTCGTGTGCCTTTGCTGACCAAGCGTCATCTCCAACTGCGCCTGCGCTGGGCCCGGGAACATCGTGACTGGTCCATGGATCAGTGGGAGAGAGTTGCCTGGTCAGATTAATCACGGTTCGTCATTCATCACGCCGATGACCGTGTCAGTATACGCCGTCTTCCCGGCGAGCACTTGCTCCCTCAATGTACAGTAGGTCATACACAGGCCGGTGGTGGCTGTATTATGCTTTGGGGGGGCGTCTCTGGGACCCGTGGTTGTGATAGAGCAGATCATGAATGCTACAGGGTATATGAACATCATTGCGGACCAGTTGCACCCTTACATGGCCTCTGTTTTTCCAGCTGGAAATGGAATGTTCCAACAGGACAACGCCCCTTGTCACAAGGCTAAAATTGTGTTGGAGTGGTTCCAGGAACATGATTCTGAATTCCAGTTAATGTCCTGGCCGCCTAACTCTCCGGATTCCAATCCGATAGAACACATTTGTGATGTCCTGGGACGGCTGCTCAGAGTTCAAAGACCACCAATTCGAAATATCTCGGATTTGCGTGACCGTTGCTTAAACATCTGGTACAATCTGTCTCCGGCCATCTACCAAGGACTTGCGGCATCCATGCCAAAGCGGGTTGAAGCTGTGTTGCGAGCCAAAGGTGGGCCAACTCGTTATTGACAGGTGGTCATAATGTTTTGGCTCTTGAGTGCATAGCAAGTATGTGGACTAGTAGTAGGAATTGAAATGAACTTCCATTTTTAATGCTAAAATAATGCACAGTATCGATTTCCTCCAAAAACCTTGGAAAAATCAAAGGACAAGAAACCTACGCAATGTTCCAGATTCGAATCTATGTTAATGAGAGCACAATGTATTAATCACTACACCAACACAACGCGCTAACTGACATGTAAAGTAATTATTTTAGTATTTTATTTATATTAATATTATTAATATTTTTTTTAAAATACGCATGACGATTTTTGTAAAGATCAAATAAAAAAAAATAGGGGGAATTTTTACAATAAATCCATAGGTTTTGGAGCCAAATTGATGACCGCCAAAAGGCGATAAAAGGCGATTTCTAATTGCTCATAGGAGTGGAATGGTAGTAATTATGCCAAATTGGTCCGTAAAATTTGTCCTTTTCTACTTTTCTCCTTACAGAATTTGCGTTTTGCTTTACTCTTTCTTTGCCTGCAAAAAAAATTGTCATTTATTATACAAGTACTACTTTCTAAAATATACTGACCTTCAAAAGTTAAGGAACAGCTGGTTTTTTTAAGCTAATTTGCAAATGAATGAATGTAGAAACACCAAATTTGGATGACATGTGCACAAAACAGTTATGTATTGACTGCAACATAGAAATAAAAAAGAAATAAGAAAAACTCAAAGAAATAAAAGAAAAAGATAACATAAGATATCTATCTTATGATAACAAAATAATAAATAAAATAAAAGATAACATAAGGAAAACTCAAAAAAGGATTTTTAACGAAAAAAGGCAATCTCGCTGGAAAAGTCCATTCTTGGAAAAAATAATAATCCCAATTTGTCATAGAAACATAACAAAAAGGAGTTTTTAATAAGGGATACCTCGGTTACCGAAATGGGAAGCGAAGACCAGACAAGCCTTGTTCCAGCTCTCCAAAAAGTCTTGGAGAAGGATTTAAAGCAGCAACCAGTATACCAAGATAGTCTCAAAGATGCTCTATCGGATTCAGGTCTGGAGATCAAGCTGACCATTCCCATCTCTTCAAACCAAGACCCACAAAAATATTCCTCAACAAATACAGCTCGGTGAGATCCTGCATTATCATCCATCAAAATGAAAAACTTGCCAATTGCATCGGCATATGGGCGGACATATGGATCAAGGATCTCATCCCGATAACTCAAACCTGTCACAGTTCCTCCGTGGAGCACATGCAGGTCAGTGTAACCACTGAGTGAGATTCCTGCCCAAACCATTATTTCACCACCTCGGTAGCTGTGTCTTTCAACAGTGTTGGATTGATGGTATCTGGTGCTTTGTTCCCTCCACATCAGCAGACGTCCTGAATCGCTCTCCAGTGTGAATCTGGACTCGTATGTAAAGTGTACAGGAGCCCATCGTTGTCTGGTCCAGGAAACGCCTTTGCCCAAGATAAGCCTTGCTTTCCTTTGCCCAAGATAAGCGGGCCCTTCTCTATCGTTCGTTGAGGGGGATACGCACAACTGGTCGCCTTGCATAGAGGCCTGAATTGTGAAGACGCCTACGCACCGCACTAGCGGATATTCTTCTCCCTGAGAAGAATATCCTGCTGCAACAAGTAGCTGCACAGAAATGCTTCTTCTCCTTCGAGTCGAAAGAGCTATAAAACGGTCTTCTGCAGGTGTTGTAGCTCGTGGTCGACCTTGGACATGTGTTTTGGACACAGAAGTTTCGGTTTGATATTGAGTCCAGATACGTTGACCACACTGCGAGGCACATTAAGACGCCTAGCAGCATCAGCCTGGGACAACCCCATTTCCATCCATCCGACCGCCCGCTACCTTAACAAATCGGGCAAACGACATCTCGCAGACATTGCGGGACCCCACTACCTATTGTCAACGAATCTGCTAACAATTTAAACTATTTGCATATTTTTCTCTCACTCATATATACCCATTCTTTTCTATAAAAAAAAATTTGTTTGCTATCGTTTATGCTTAATTTTGCATTAAGTTCGTTTTTAACATTTATATAAACTATAAATTTTATTGTTACTGTCATTTTTTTTATGGTGAGCTTCGGAAAACATGTTGATCCTTAACTTTTGGAGGGTAGTATAATTCGGTTAATTGATTAAATTCATATTTAAATTTAAATTTTCTCCGTTCGATGTCAGTCATTTTCCATTCTTTATCACCTGTTATTATTTTCTGAAATATCGTTCATTTTGTTATCTCCCAGATATTCAAAAATGTCAATTATACAATTTATCTTGAGTCTAAAGTCTTTCAGCGATTTTGTGTCTTTTTTAGCTAACCGTTTTTTATTTTATTTATAACGGTTCTGTTTCTCAGAAATCTGCTTTGATTATTTCTCCCCATTTTAGAAGAGAATGAGGGCGAAATAGGGAAAACGCTTGATGGTTTCACTGCGAAAATCATCCCAGGTACTATTATTCTTATTTTATTTTTTTAAAACACTTCACTTACATTAAAAAGCTAATAAACAATAATTATATTTTTGTAAGATGTCTTAGTTTAGAATATTTATAAATTTCTTTTATAAATATTCATGAATCCAGTAGTTGGTAGCAACAAAAGTATAGAGTTTATCCTGAAATTGCTTTCAATTATTCTAGTTCTTAAGCTATAGTGCGACGTTAATGAAACTGACCAATTTTAAATTTACATTTAAATTCAGTTCCTGTGAAAATTTATCTAAACTTACATTTTGAAACAAATTGCATTGCTTGTTTCCTCATGATGTAAAAAAAAAAAAAAATATCAAAAAATGACTAAAAAGAATTATTTTGGAAATTTTAAAAGAAGCAAATAATATATTTCTGCGCTTCGGCTTACAAAAATATAAATGCGATAAAAAAAAAATTAAATATAGTGCTTTGTTACAAATCAAGCTCAAATAAAAATATAAAACAATTAATTTAAAATTCTTCATCCTAAACTTGACTTTTTTTGCTCATTGCATGTGAGAATGCGCAGAAATTCAATTTATATTTTTTTAAATGTGTTGATGACATCAAACATTGGCGGGTTTTCTAAGTTATGAAATAAACGCACTTTATAAAATCCTCTTGGATTTCATAAGAAGTTTACATTTTTTTCTTTTTTAAATGAATTTTTGGAATTATTAGAATCATTTTGTGATTCTGGTGAAAATTATCTTGGGTTAGTAAGATTTTGATTCTTAATAGCATTCACATATCAAGTGTAAACAAACGTTATCAATTTAATTTCTTTCTATTGTTATATTCTATTTAAATTTTATTAATTCAAATGTTTATATTTTAATTTTGATTCTGGAGGTTTTTTTTTAATCGCTGTTTTGAGATATATTTAAAATACTATATATTAAATGAAAATAAATTATTTCTATACGCTAAATAATTCACAAATTTTTTTAAGCATGTCATTCTAAAAGTAATATTCTAATATAGCAATTATATTGCTAAGAATAATATAAATGTTGCATTAAATTTTATATCTTTCATGAACATATTTTTAATAATTAAAGATGTTCATTTCATTCATACGTTTGAACAATAAAACAAAAGAAAAAATGTATTTAAAGGAAATATTTTAAATTGCAAACATATCAAAATAGTCAGCGACGATCTTAAGCTTGATTTTGTTTTCAAATTATCTAATACACTCTGCAAACATTATTCCTACAGGTTAAATAACATTTTTAAAATCATCCGTATCAATAAAGGGATTCATTGCAAAGTAGCTATTTTATTAGTGGGAAAATTAATGAATTTTAAAATATAGAAGTAATCAGTATAATTACTTTAACAATATGGATATTGTTCCATTATATATTTACATTGCAAGAAAATGTTAGAAAGTCTTAAAAACACTAATTTGTAAAGAAACTGTACATTTTTCTAAAGTATAAGTTATTTTAACAAATAAAATTTAAAACAAATTTATAGTTAATTGATAAAAATTCAATTAATTTTTAAAAACATCTAACATTGAATATATTAAATATTTGATTATATATATGTAACCAAATAATGACTAAAATCATAACTTCCAAAATAAATAAAAAAAACATCCTGGTATAACTAAATAGCATTTAGATTCCCCTTGACATAAGTTCATGTTTAGAAAAATTCAGCTAGGCCATGAACATTTCCTGACTATTTTGTCAAAAATTTTGAATATATACCTCCTTAAAATTCAAATAATAGCATACTTTTTTAATATTTCTATATGTATATCTTCTCTCCATATTTATTTCTCACGAACATCTTAAATGTTTATTCATATTATAATAAAATTGTAGCGTTCATTTTATTTGTTGTGAAAATTATTTCCTTTCTCTTAACTAAAATTCACAGCTCACCAAACAATTAGATATAATGAACAAGCACCAAAAATTATTGTACTTAAATTTATCTAAAGAACTCAAAATGTATTAAAAAATGTATTATAATAATAATATAATTTTCTATAAAAATAATTAAAATATGTAATAGCATCAGTTTTTGACATTTTTCTAAAATCAAGTCAGATTAATAAAGAGTGTGAATAAGATCATACTAGAAAAAAATTCTTTTTTAATTATAAAAATAATTTATAGTGAGGGTGCGTGAATCTAGTTTCCTAAATAAATGAAATCAATATAATATTTGATAAAGATTTAATAATTTATTAAATCTTTATAATAAATTTAAATAAAAATTTTAATAATAAATATAATTAATATTTAAAATAATCTTAAATAAAGTTTTGTATATATTATATTTTAATTATTTGTTATGATCAAATAAATTTTCTCCTATAGGTTTGTGTTGAAAGTTTCTCAAGTATCGCAATGTCTCTCGCTGTGCAAGAGGCTGAAGTTGAAGAAGAAGACTCAGAATTCGGACCTCAAAAGATTAAAAAGCTTGAGGTGAATATGAAATGCATTGTTTTTTATTTATTTATTTATTTTTTTTTTTTGTGTGTGTGTGTTGCAAAAGTATTTATCTGAATATTTAACAAAATTGAAACTAAACCGAAATAAACTATGTTGATGTGGAAAATTGGCAAAGAGAGATAGAAAGGAATATCATTTTATGTATTAAATTGTCAAATTGAACTGTTAAACTCATATATAAGAAAAATTAAAAGCAAATGCATAATACATCAAATACAAACTTATTATTATTACTAAACATAGCTAATGGAATACAGAAATATCATTAGAAAGATGCTAGCTGAAGTGTATAATAAATTCAATGAATTATCAAATAAAACTTAAATTTATTTTTACATACCTTCTGAAAAAATGTAATAACTGAATCATTAATTAATCGTAAATAGATTTTCTGTTAAAGAAAACATAATATCTTATTGTCATTTATTTATAACTAAAATTGTGCTTTAAGTCATAATTGGAACATTATTGGAGAGAAAAAAATTAATCAATTAAAATTAAAAATATGAATTAGTATTATAGAATTAAATTTTGCTTAATCTAATATTATAAATTTAAAATAAAATCTTAATTGTTATTTTAAACAGTGCTAGCCAGATATAATTCTGAGAATTAAATCTAGGTACTCATATTCATTCTAGACATTCATATTATGCAAAATATCTATGTTTTTAATTCAAAGTGTTCAATTTTTTTAAATTTATTATTTCTTTTGTCCCTTTACATTAAAAAAGAACCTTTTTATGTATTTTATTAATCTTCATGTAAAATGTATGCAAATAATGCTAGAGATTTATTTATCAGTAGATATGTATGAATTTCTTAAAACTTCAAAACTAAAATATTTTGTTTAATGTTACTTAAAATTTTAATTTGTTTTGGGAAATATTCTTTTAAGTTACAATGGCAATAAAAATTCCCAAGTGTTATTCTAATAAAATGTATTCTTTTGTAAAAAAAATTTCACTAAATTTCTTTTGCATAACAAAATTTATTAAAATAAGAAGCATGTAGTTTCGCTGAAGTAAGTAATGCTGAATCATATCTACTAATATATATTTTCATCATTGCCATGTCAGAATTTATTAACAGGTCATGTTGTTGAAAACTGGCAATGCTCAACCCTATTTGTATAGTATTTCCTAAGTTAAGTTTTTTTTTTCTGAAGTTTTCTCTTGATAATTTTGTGCTTTAAAACTTAATATTGTTTCAGGGAAATGGAATCTCTGCTGGCGACATAAAAAAACTGCAAGAAGCTGGCTTTTATACAGTGGAATCTGTGGCTTTCACTCCCAAAAAATGTCTTTTGGCCATTAAAGGAATAAGTGATGCCAAAGCAGATAAAATAATGGTAAATATTTTGCTTTAACTTGATACTATGAAAAGTGAATATTTTTGTCATTCCAACTTGCAAAACTAATGAAATGTTATGTTAAATTTACCTGCAAGGCATAAAAAGTACTCTTATTTTATAGGAAAAAATACATGTATGTAGTTCAACAATTAATTATGTGGAAAGGTACACAGCCAGTTTAAAACACACAAATTGGTCTTTAGTCCAACCAGGTGATTTTACAGAAAATTGGTAAACTGCCTAGTTTGATAGGGAAAAGCAGCATCCTAGGGGAGGAGATGTCATGCAAGGAGGTGTTTTAATTGCAGTAGAAGAATTTTTAATAATTCAAATTTTAGAGGACATAAAAAGATGGAAAAAATTCCACACTAACTATTATGTTTCTTTCAAAGCAACTTTGCATGTCATCTATCGAACAAGTAATTGATTAATTTGTTTTATTAATTGATTAATTAATTTCTTTAAACTTGATGTTTTCCATTCATTCAATCTGTGTTAAACATACTAGTCAGATGTGTGTAATGTAAAGCAGTTTTGAAAAGAAAAAAGTTTAATATTTATTGTAGAATTTCTTGCATTAATTTTTTTTTTTTTTTTTTTGATATTATTAAAAATTAAAATGATTTTTATTGTAATTAAAACTTTTCCCTCTATACCTTTCTTCCAATTAAGCTCTTCTGTTTGAATCCAACAGACTTAGCACCTTGCTAATTTTCTACACAATCTGTAGTCAAACAATATGTATTTTATTTTTCATAAATTCATAATTTATCTATTGTAAAATAAATGTATTTTTCATTAATAAACACTTGATTCTTATAATTGCACTTTCTCTGATGTTTTCCTTTTTAAAATTTAAGTTATTCTGTAACAATAGCATCACTTGTGATACTACAGATTTTTTGGAAATGATTCTCTAAGAAGGGTAACGGTTATTTTAGACATTTAAAATATCAACATTTGAGTAACTAATTGGATCCGATTTAAAAAAATTTTAATCAGTGAGCCTTGTGCTCCACTTTTATGTACCTAGAACCATCCATTATTGGTGATAAAGGGAGGACTTTTAGAGGTAACTTTTGATTTGATTTACATCAAGAAAATATAATGGTTAGAAAGTGGGTAAATGTGTATTGTATTAAGTAGTAAAAGCTTTTTCATTGTTGCTTTATTTATATGACTAAACTCATGAAAATATGCATTATTAAATGTGCATAATCCAATTTAATGTCACTGTATCTGTAACATAAAGTATGAATTTTTTTTTTTTTTTTTTGTATGAAATTATAATACATTTTAGAGATAAGTCCATGTGAATTTTTCAAATTAATTCATTTTTCCTTACCAAGAATTTTTTCTTTAATGGGTTTGGATTTCTTTTCAGGCAGAAGCCATAAAAATAGTTCCGATGGGCTTTACCACAGCCACTGAATACCATCAAAAACGCTCTGAAATCATACAGATCACAACTGGTTCAAAGGAACTTGACAAGTTACTTGGAGGTAAGGATTCCATGCAATATGAAAGACACCTGTTTTAGATCTGAAGTCTCTAAACTGCAACCTACTAGCTTTACGAGTCCAACCTAGCAACCTTTTTCTTCATACCTTCACCCTCTACCTATGGCTGTAGCCCCTACCAGTCAAAAAACATGAGGATGAATTGTTAGGATTGGTAATAGTTGTAAATCAATGAAGAAATTGAAGACTGAATATCAAAAGAAAATTAAGATAATCATGAGTTAAATTGGATCTGTAGATATTTTTAATATCTAAAAATTCAATTTTATATGATTTTTATTTTTGTTTCAGAATAGTTGTGATATGTTGGTATGATGTGCTAGGTTTTTGCCCTCTAAACTTTGTGAAAAAACACAATGATCTGGGAAAGAAAAGTTTGGAGACAGTTCTCAATTGTCACTTCATTCGATGCATTTATGTTATTTTTTATTGAATAAGTAAAAGTGAAAATTATTTATTTTATTTTATGAAATTTTATCTTTGAATGCATACATTCATAAATGGCCCTATTCCTTTGCTCATAATTTTGAAAATAAAATATTAAAATTAAGGATTTTTTTAATCATTTTGAACTATTGTGTGCATAGTATTTTTGTATGTTTATTGGTACAAAGCTGCTATTTAAAAATAAGTTTTTTCCAATTCTTCATTGGTGCAACAGCCCCATAATGTGCCAAGGCCTTCTACCTGCTGGCAGATTTCGAGACAAGAGATGTTTTCTTTTTATAGGTTAGGGTTGTCAGCCCAATGCTCTATAGTCATATTAAACCAAGACCATGTGTCACCGAGTACTATTCACTCAGCCATCAAGCCCCAGTTTTTTTCTAATTGCATCACAAGATATAAATCTGGACTTTTATAATTGACAAGCATGAAATATGTTAAATAGAATTCTCTAGACAGAAAATTTTAAATAGAACATTTCTTTTAAAAAAATATTTTGAAAATATCAATGGAAAATTGAACATTTATTTGTCAATTATAAATAGCTACTATTGTTTTATCTTTAATCATTTTGATATAGATTTTATGTTAGAAACCCCAAAATTATTTTTAAATGTAATGAAAATCTAGCAAACTTCAAAATAAATTGATTATTTGAATCATTAAAAAACATTAAAATTAAAGTTAAATTTTTGAACAACTTCATTTTTTTCCTGTATTAAATAATTATTTTTAGAATGTAATTCATTTGACAAATACTAAGGACATTTATATAACCTTCGTAGTACCAACTGACTAGAATACTTTTCAAACATTTATCTACATTTATAGAAAAAAAACTGTTGACTTTTATATAAATACATATAATTAAATAGGATATAATGAAATTTATGTTTTTATTTTAATTTTTTGTTTAGAAATGCTTCTTTTTAAATTTGATATTTAAACAAAGGAGGTCTGTGTGTTGTATCTATATAAAGAAAAATATTTTGTCAACTAGGGAATAGTTTCAGTAATGGAATAGTTACCAAAGTATATTGATAAAATAAATATAATACAAGTGAATTAATATAATCAAATAACTATAATATATTATTATGGAATTAGTCACGTGTCAAATTAATTTCAAACTGTCACTGTATTTAGTGGGCCTAACTAAATTTCTTTTCCCTTAAGGTGGTATTGAAACAGGTTCTATCACGGAAATATTTGGTGAGTTTCGAACTGGAAAAACTCAACTGTGCCATACTTTGGCAGTTACATGTCAAGTAAGATTTAATTTTACAAAATAAAATCATTTTCAAAATAATTCGTAAGTTTAAAATAATGTTTTTTTCTAAGTTTCAATTTACACATAAAAATTTGTTTCAAATTGTCTCATAGTATTTGACTGTTGTCTGTCTGTAATTTGTTATTTATTAATTTCTATAGTCTATTGTTGACTGTTTTACAATAATAAGTTAATGCCTGGAATACAATAGCTAAATTTCAGAATTTTTGAGGAAATAATATCAGCATTTTAATAGAAATATTTGTTAGTGGTTTTATGGCATTTTAAGTATATTTTAAAAATCTTCATTGTTTTAAGATTTTTTTTTGTTGCTAGAAACTTAAAAACATTGTTAATATAATTTGTGCAATTTTATCCAGAAATTTTAAGTTTTATTTAAAAGAAGTATTGAAATATTTTTGGTTGTATTCATATTTTTACTTCATAATTAAGTAATTATTAGTATTTTTGATTATTTTAATAATTTTTTTAATTTTGTCTGTAAATAGAATTTTTTACATAGGATGTTATGTATTGGTAATTTTTAATATTTGATTCGAAAGTGAAAATTTGTGTTAAATAGGTATGTAATAATATTTTGTTTTTATTATCCCTAGCTTCCAATCGATTACAATGGCGGAGAAGGAAAATGCCTTTACATAGACACCGAAGGCACTCTGAGGCCAGAAAGATTGATTGCTACTTGTAATCGGTAAGAAAACTTTCATTCTAGATCCACGTAGTCTAGATTCGTAATATGATTGTGCTCCATTATTAGGTTGTGTTTCGACAGGTAAATAAGCATGCAAATGATGTAATATATAAATACAGTGAAACTGTTAGTGAACACTGATTTGTAGAATGTGATTTTGCACATACACATGATCTTCCATTTTATTTGTCTGCTACCAGCATTTCATTCATGCACAAATGCTTCAGAGCATTAATTGCATTTCTGACTATAACTAATTGGCTGACTATAACTAACTAACTAAATTTCCATGCAAAAGTAATTGTAAGCAAGGAATATTGTGATAAGAAAGGAGAGGTCAATGAATTAATCGAGAAATAAGTAATGAGAAACTGGATGGTCCTGTAACACCAGCTAACAGTAAAAGCAGCAATAATGAGGAAGACAAATGTTTCACTAACAAAAAGAAAAGCAAATTATCAAAAAGACACAGGAATAGTCTAATTTTGAAATGAAAAAAAAAAAAAAAAAAAAAGACACTTATTTGAATCATTAAGAAACTGTCCTTCTCACCAAGAAGCTTTTAAAGTTGTATCAGACAGTTTTTCCAAGTGAAAAGCCAGCTTTTTAAAAATAATTGCATAGATCATATAATAATTATCAAACAGTAATAAAAATCCTTTCAATTTAAATTATAACAATATTTAGGCTGTTTTTACAGTATATATACTGTTACAATTTGAGCTATACCCAATATATTTTTCTATATAAAGTTAACTTCGAGAGGGATGCAGTTTTTACTGTATGCAGATTGAATTGATGATATAACCTCACTTTTGCTAGGATTTACTGTACTAGTACAAAAGATGAGGGATACTAGAATGTAATCGAAATTGTTAGATATCTGGGAGGACTTTTTTTCCACAGGCATTTTTTAGGTATATAAAAATTAAACTACAAATAAGATAACTACTAGCAATTGTTAAGTAAATAAGTATCTATAATTAAGTAAAAATGCAACAAATTTAAAGGATCTGATGTGTAATTACCGTTTTATTGCCCATGCATACCAAGATTTAAGGTGCCGGAAAGTTTATATAGTTAACGCCAACCTTAAAGTTTTGATATACAAAGAGGTTCAGTTAACCATATTATTAATTGACAAATAATGCAAAAAATAATCACACATATATATTTTTTGAATTAATTAAATGGAAAGTTAATCAAAAGATTCTTAAAAATATAATTAAATTTATTTTGCAGAGTGATAAATTTAAATTATGTTTAAAAGAAGGTTCATTTATTTAAACTGTGTAAACAACTGTTTCTTTTCTATATGCTTTACCTTTTATTTTAATAAAGTATTAATTTCATTTTCATGTATTGCCTGGTATTTTTGTTTCTAAATTATGTTTTTCTGTATGTCTATATTTATTGTAGTCATTAAATATTTTTCCCTCCTTTCTTAATCATGCCTTACCAGGTAAAAAGTTGTCTCAAAAACATACTTTCTAACTTTTCCAAAAGATATAAGTAAGCTGGTTATCCTAATTTCTACAGAAAAAGGTTGATTTTTAAAAAAAAAAAATTTCATAAAAATACTTTTTGTATTTTTAAATGCCACCACAGCCCCATGGCGGGCGACTTTCTGCCTACTGGCAGATTCCGAATTATGAGACGTTATTTTTAAGAGGTAGAGTTGTCAACTCAACATTCTACAATCGTATTAAACCAGGACCTATGGTTTCGAACCACTACAAACAACTAAGGCACAGCCGAAATTCAAACCCGAAACCTGTGTTATCAAGTGTCAGAGTGCTAGTCACTCGACAGTCAGGCCCCTCATTTTTGTATTACTTTTCCAATTTAATGCAATTAAAATACTTCCAGATAAACAGCGCCAGATATCACAAACAATAGAGAATTTTATCCAAATTTTTTTTAAATTTAATAGCTAAGATATATTCATTCAATATTGTGTCGGATAAATATATTGCCATTACATTTTCTCTTTATCAGAAATATAGGTCCAACCACCAGTCATGTGGAAAATTGGCAAAAAAGAGCAGCATCATGGAAGGGGGTGAGGGGGTAGTAATTTCATTTAGGGGAGATTTTAATTGCAGTAAAAAAGAATTTTACGTTACTTGTTAATATTAAAATTATAACTATAGTTACAAAATGTGCATGCATGGCAGTATGGCAGTGTTCGATTGGAAGGTAATGGTATCTTTTAGCCAACTTATGTCCCACATACTCTACTGATGGGCATCAAAATCTACTGAAACATTACAAGTCTCAATCAATATCTTTGGGTAAATTGTTTCTACGTTTATCTCTATTAAAATGGATAATTTTGCTAAAATTGTTTTTTTTTATTTATTATTACAGTAATTAGATATACTGACTAATTCCAAGAATCTTGACTGAAGTATAATTCTTTCTTTAAAAAAAAAAAAAAATCAAAACCAGAAATGTTTCTTTATAGGTATAACTTATCTCCGGATGCTGTTCTGGAGAATGTGGCGTGTGCCAGAGCTTACAACACAGACCACCAGATGCAGTTGCTTGTCCAAGCTGCTGCCATGATGACTGAATCACGGTATGGAGTTATTTCACATTGCAAATTTTAATATTTTTATAATTAACCGCTTACAAAATTCTTAGATTCATATTTATGAGTTGGTTGACACTTTTAATTAAAAACTAAACCAATTTATTTAAAATAAAAGATATAAATGTGAATCTCAATAAAATACTCTTAAAATTTTCGATATGCAAGCAACATAATTTAAATACTATTTTTAAGATATGGTTTTCTTTGCCATTTACATATTTCCTCATTAAATATTAATAAAAAGCATAGCATGCTTTTTGAAATCAACTCTATCTGTTTATCTATAGAGAAGAAAAAAATATTCCAATTGCTAGTTCTAGATACTGCAGAGATCAATGTGATAGAAATTTTTATTTTCAAACTCTTATAAATTTTCTAATTGTGAGCAAATTACGACATTCCTTTCTCTAGATCAGGAGTTTTAGGCCATACTGATTGTTCTACTAAGTGGCAAGACCTTGCAGCATACCATAACTTAATATTTAAGTGTTGTTTTAGAAAAATTAGAGCTTAAAAAGTTTTTCATTGGAATGCAATCTGCACATGCAATTAAATGAAAATGTTTTTGTAATGTAGGTACATATTTGTACGCTTACTATAATAAAGAATTTAATAAATTTGCTGTACTTGATAGTGAAACATTTTACTTTTTCCCTAACATAGTTTTGATTTGAAATTTGCTTTCCCCTCCTCCCAAAACGAATATCAACAACAGCTGAACATCCTGTTTCTTTTTATGATTAATACTAGTAAAATTGATCAAAGGCTGTCAATAGGAAATAGCTACATAAAAATATTGAATAAGCATGGGTTTATGCAGGTCAGTTTTAGTCTTTCCCTTTTGTAAATAAAAAGAATCTAAACATTTTAATGTAATAATTAAAAAATGATTTTTTTTTTAAATTGTGTGATTAAAAGATTTTATTTTGCCCAGTTCAGATGTAAAGTAGTAGATTCATGGAACTGAAAATACATTGTCTCTAGTTTAATAACATCATAATTTTGAAGCCCATAAAAGCTGATAAATCGGAACTGACATGTTTATTATGACAATTTCAAAATAAGCATAAATAAATGCAAAAAAAAAAAAAAAAAAAAAACAATAAAATACAAATTTTAACGACTTGCACTAAATTAATATCTGATTTTGCTAGAATAAAAGTTGCTACAACAGGCAAGGATAAAAAAACTGTATGCTTATTTTAGCCATTGTTCTGCAGGTATGCTCTCCTGATTGTAGACAGTGCCACAGCTCTGTATCGCACAGATTACTCGGGACGTGGGGAGCTCTCTGCCCGGCAGATGCACCTTGCTAAATTCCTCAGGATGCTGTTGCGCCTTTCTGATGAGGTGAGTACAAAGATCACACACAAACAGCCCCTTGGGCTGATTTTCTGTAATATGTTGTTTTTGACGAGGATTCAATTATAGGTTCCATGAACAATCAAACTGATAATTTTATGAGAACTGCTGTTTGTTTTAACACAATCTTTATATCCTCAGAGAAATAGCTGTTGAACCCCTGAATCTTTTCTATTCTTAAATTAAATATGGATTTAACATGTTCATTTTGAAATAATAGAACATGAGTATTTTATTGCTTAGAAAACATTTTGGCGCCAAAATGTTTTTATCAAAGTTATTTTTTACTAATACTCCTAAAAAAGGCTGGTATCTAAATTATAAATAAAAGTAGTTTTAATTATCACATTTTCTATACAGCCAATTGATTTAAAATAGTTAAGTCTATAGAGAATATGTTGCTTTCTGCACTTTTGTTTGGCAGAATCTAATTAAAATATAAAAATCAAAAATACTGTATGGATTTTATATCATTAAATAGTTTAATTTATCAAAAACTATTTCAGTTTGGTGTAGCTGTAGTAATCACAAATCAAGTAGTCTCTCAAGTGGACGGAGCAGCTATGTTTGCAGCTGATCCTAAAAAGCCTATTGGTGGTAACATTATTGCCCATGCTTCCACAACAAGGTATGTGTACTTAATATATAAATGTATATTTTACAGTAAAGACAAGAAACTTTAATGTAAAATGCATATGGTTTATCTTGTTTTAAATTTAACATAAACCCCATTGTGTAATCTGGTATTACAGAAGGATTGAAACATTTTATTTGTTAACCTAACAATGCATTGTGCTTCCAGGTTGTATTTACGCAAGGGCCGCGGAGAGACGCGCATCTGCAAGATTTACGATTCACCTTGCCTTCCGGAGGCTGAAGCCATGTTCTCTATCAATGTAGATGGCATAGGAGATGCGAAAGAATAGCTCTAGTTATGAGCTGTTTTAAAATGAACTTATAGATAGCTACTATATTTTACTAAATGTATATATAATAAAGATGAATTTTTGTATATGTGATCTCAATATTTTAAAAACTGCTTATATTTATCGCATTACAAATACAAATTTATACAAAAGAAACTTTTTCGTTTACAAAATAATTAAACCACATAACTAATATGCAATGATGAGTTTCACTCTCTAACATGTATTTGTCTGTCAAACATTGAGAAGTCATGATAGTCCTATGTACATAAAGTCGTCCCTTAAGTGTTGCGTATGCCCAGCGCTTGCTCCAGTTCAGCACGGCGTTGATTGACCTTCCCGTAGAAGTAGCGACATACTGCTTCTTGAGCCCAAGGCTGGTAATAGAAATCGGAGCGTCTCTCTTCTTCAGGATTTCCAACAACATCAGTCATCGTCTGTTAAAAAAAAAAAGAATACAATGTCAAAATCTAATATATGCATAAATTCTAATTTGGCATTCATCAAGAGAAAATAAGATTGCTAAGTTTTAAACAAAATTTCATACCATTATCTACTGAATAAAATTTAAATCATTTAATAATTTTTTTATAAAGTGACAGTAATTATTAATTTGTGTACCATTAGTGATAAGCGAAGCAATTCATAAATATGTAAAAAATTCTATATTACTAAATGAACATAAAAAAGTACAACAGATAGGCTATTTTAAGAACTCTAAAATTCATTACAGTTGCTATTATATAAAAATTCTTTATTATATGACTTTAGACATATTTAACTACATTTACCCAGACCCATAGAGATTCGTGCGATTTTTTACAACAGGAAAAATGTAAATTAGCATTGAATTTCTTTTTTTTTTTTTAAAAAAGACATAATTATAGCAAAATACACAAATTTTACATGAGATGTTTGATTTCTATCTTACCGACACCAACCAACTCTGAAGAGAAATGTTTAATTTATTTATGAAATCTAGCAAATCAATAAATTTTTACAAAGTTCTAAAGCAGAAATAAAATAGTTATACAGTTGTCCGTTGTTATACAAAATAGTTATACATGAAACTATCTAAAGTGTGAATTTTCTTTTAAAGAGAAGTTACTGTGCAAGAAATCGAATGCCAGTAAAAAGAAATCAGAAATGTAATCAAAGAGAAGTTAGAAAAGTAAAAAATCTCAATTGGTATGAAATCGTGCTGACAAAAAATAATCTGTAATAACAACACAACACAAGATGCTGTAATATACGAAACTATCTACAAATTTTTTTCCAAAATATTATTTTATTGTCATATGCAAAAACATTCCTGCAAACTCAATACCTTGTTATGAAACAGTTAAAAAAAATTTTTTTAAGTTTTGAACATTGCAACAAAACACCGCCGTGAACAAATTTAGCAGAAGTTTAAAAGAAAACATTCATGAAAGTGACTTTAATTTATACTTATACCTGTAGTAAAATATTTTTAAAATTCTTTAATTTTTAAATTTCTTATCTTAAATTCTGATTATCGATTTATATTTATCTTGTATTTAAAAAAAAGTACAAATAAAAAGTTAGCACACTTAAAGAATCACTTTGTTTCCATCAAACAAATTTAATTAAAAAAAAAGATACATATAAACAACAAAATTGTGAAGTGAAATCGTAAATTGAAAAAAATTTTAATGAGATCACCAACATTAGTGAATATTTCATCTTAAAAGCAGGAAAATTTGATAAATTATTAATTAAAATTTTATCATGAAGAATAAGAATAATTCTGAATATCACAAACTTTAAATTTTTAATATATATATATGCACACACACTTAAAAATCCTACATAAAATAGCTCACACAAATTATTTTGTGTGAGCTAACTTTTCGGATTACTTTAGAGATTTTTCTTTACAATCAGAAATTTTCTGCATAAATAGGAGAGTTGGTTTAAAAATTGACTCTTCAAGTTTTCATGCCAAATTTTCTTAATTCCAAACCCAATGGCCCATAATTCGTATAGTTAAATTGCATATTTACGTTATGTCAAAAGTTTACTTTCACAAATCATCTTTTCAGGGCAAGAAACATAATGGGAAGTTAGAAAAGTTAATCATTACCTTAAGATCTCTGGTCTGTGAGATGAGCCACTTGTGGATGAATTGCTGTGGCTCTTTGGCAAAACTCAAAAAGAACTCGCGATTTGTCTTCAACTGATTGATGGTCTCCACTGTCTCATGGATCTGAAAAAGTTTAATATTTGTAAATGAATTTTTTTTTAAATTTAAGTATTCCACATAATTTGATTTAAAAAAAAAAATCTTTATTTGACAATTTTTTTAGATCAAAAACATGACTGATTTTACCGTTTACAGATCTAATATGCAGGTTCTTCCCATAGACAGAAATGCTTGCGATTTAGTAACTGATCTTCAGATTTTGAGCCAAATCTTCTTTAATATCAGAAAGGTTGCACAATTAAATTATCAGACTTATTAATTAGACTGCTTCAAAAAGAAGTAAATTGTTTTAATGTTCTTTATTGCATTTGCCAACACATTGCACATCCAAATTGCATTGCCAAACCCAGTATAGAAAAAAAGGTACTATATTTTATTAATTCTAATTACTAAATAATCATCCTAATATGATTTTTACATGATGTGTAAGTAAATACATAACAAAGTTTATTTACGCATGCATGCACACAAATGTGACGATTTTTCAAGAAATTTTTAGAATAAAAGCAAAAAGTAGACAGCAGAAGTGAAAATGCTAATCATATAAAATAGACTATAATGAAAAACAAAATTAACATAAATTATATTTTCTACTACATACAATATTTTGCATAAATAATTTTGATTATTTAATTTAACTGTTAAATGCTTAAGAAATATTACCAGCTC
Organism: Caerostris extrusa; assembly: GCA_021605095.1. Lineage (NCBI taxonomy): Eukaryota > Metazoa > Arthropoda > Arachnida > Araneae > Araneidae > Caerostris > Caerostris extrusa. The sequence continues at coordinate 16,928 of BPLR01009752.1, read as the reverse complement.
AAAATATGGATTTCCAAACATTATATTCCATGGCTTTATAAATGCTTTACTTCCGTAACTTTTTTTTTTAATTATGTAATGCAAATTTTTATATTTGGATTTGACAGCCTTTTCTATATCTTCCACAGTGCTTACTTGAAAATACAGTTCCCATATAAAAAGAATACTTACAAGATATTCTGATAAATAAAAACAAAAAATCCTCTCAGACTTAACAGATTACAATGCACACACACACACACACATTTCTTTTAAAGTTATCTAGAATACCTGAGAAAAGAAAACTAAAACATGGACAATTGATGAAATATCACTGATATTTTCTGAATTGCATGTCAAATTTCTGAAAGTATATGTGGAACAAATTACCCTCATTTTTCTGCAAAGTTGTATTACAAAATTTGTCTAAAGCTACAGATTGAAGTCTATGGCACCGTTCCCAAATCAGATTTAATTTAAAATCTATATTATGATTTGACATAATTGTCTAAAAATAAAGAATGGTTTTCAAATACAGTAGGGGTATACGTTCTAACAAGTTCCTACGTTAAAGGAAACAGCATTTAATAAGGTAATCTTAACACGTAAATAATTGAGATAAGTGAAACAGAATACGAAAATGAATCAGCTTTTATTTTAAATTTTGTAACATTTATTATTTTATAAATTTATTTATTGCTAATATCATTTTTTTTTTCCTTTTAAAGAAATCATCAAACATAATTTTTTTCTGTTTCGTTCAGCAAGTAATTGTTAACAGCAAGACACAATTGCAGCAATAACATATTATTTTGCCTTTGAACTCAAATTTTATCACAATTTAATTTATTTTACATAAGAGGATCCATAATTTCTGTTATAGAGGCTGAACTTTTTTTTTCGAAAATCTATTGAAAACTCCTATTGCCCCTCATCTTCAGAAAAGATAATTCTATCATCTTTATGCACTTGTTGTTCTACAAATTCTTTAAGATTGTCATTCGAAAGACTTTTACCAGTGGTTTTCTTGCAAAAATTCTTCAATATCTTACACATTTACATTATCCAAACCCTATTTCATTAGCTAACTTGGCAATTTCATCAACAACAATAATGGATTCTTTTTGTGTCATCATTCTTCTGATCTCTGATCAGAAGGATGATGGTCTTCTGGTCTGATCTCATATACTTCTATACTACTTTCAAACACTTTCACATTGTCGATAGAATCCATTGTGGTTTTTCCAAAATATCTTATGGACTGTTTATTTTCTTATCAATGAGTTATAGGAATGACCACCACAGAAAATAAGTTGATATTATGCCTTGATCCATTGAATGGATTAACGAAGTTGTATTTGGTAGCAGAAAGACCACTTCTACTAGAATGTATGCTGTGAAGTCAAGATAAATACATTGGAGGGCTTAAAAAAATCAAAAGTAAATTTTTTCTAGTTTTTTTAAATTGGCAGTAGTGTTAATATACAGAAAAAAGTGTTTGGCAAACCAATTCTCAAAAATTTTACTCTTCTCCCAAATCACTGGTAAAGATGATTTTTTTCCAGGTTTTCTCTCAGGCAAAGCATTTACCCTTGAAAGTCCTCCCAGGAAACACTATCCTTTTTTTTACACAAATCGGTGGGCTGTATGCGGTAAAATTGGTACATGAGGCGCACTAATGTTCAATAAAGTATACATTATATGTTCGAACAGACAATCCTTGCTGTCACTTTTGGATGTTAGAAATACCTAGTTGATAAATAAGCATGCTTTGCAAGAAAGTCAAATGGTCTACTTACTAATTTCTGAATCACAGTCACCCCAGTACTAAAAAGCACCATTTTTTTTTGCAAATATTGCTAAATCAAAGTGTTATTTAAAGTTATTTCAGTTTATAATATTTATTTTACTTCATTATCAGATTTTTTTTTTTTTTTTTCCCAACTGAAAAAGAGTCTTGTTTTTGAAATTATTTACATTTTAATCAAGTTATAAAAGTATTCACGATTATTTAAAAACTCTATAGCCAAGCATTATGCACAAAAATATTGTCAAAAACAGGTATTTCAAGCGTTTAAAAAAGGAAGGCATAAAAAAATTACAACGATATGACTTCTTCAGATATATAGAAGATGATGAATTGCATTAACTTGAAATCTTTCCAATCATAATTTTTTTTTTTTATTGCAACTATTAAAATGAAATAATTTCAATAGCCATATACCTTATTATCCAGAGTCTGGATTTCTTGCTGACTAGCAGTGGACAACAAGAAGCTGTTCATCTGAGATTTCAATGGGTCATCCTAGAAGAAATTAAAAATATTTTACTAATCATCATCATTACATAACATTAATTGTATGCATTATTTTTTTAATCCTCCAATAAACATAAAGCAAAACATAAAATGACAAAGTTCACTCACCACTTCTACGTCAATGTCATAGCAAGCTGTTTTCTTAGTATCCGGACCTTCAACACTACAAAATTGTATGAAAAATTAAAAATGGGTGAAGCTTCTTTTAGCAACAATGTATTAAAAACAATAGCAAAAAGATGAGAGGACATATTTTATATTATTCTGTTTGTTGTTGTTTCTTATCCCATTTGGCTGACCATACGTACTCATGATTGAAAGGGAGGGGAAGCAGCTTCTGGTGTGATGGAGCACCCGTAGGTAGAAGTCTGACTTTGGCTTTCCATGACGCTCTTACAGTCATAGGAGACCAGGACCTACAGCAAAGTGGATTCCGAACCACTACAAACATCCCTGGCACCGCCGGGATTCGAACCTGAAACCTGTGGCACCGAGCGCTAGACACTCGGCCAGGTCCCAAATTTGTGAATGCCAACGGCACGCGGTGTTCCCAGGTGGTCACCCACCCAAGTATTGATCGCGCCCAATGATGCTTGACTTCGGTGATCTAACGAGAACCGGTATATTCAGCATGGTATGGCCGTTGGCCATATATTATTCTAGTTACACTATTGTAATGCAATTTAAGGATATATTTTTAAATTATTCAAATAAAACAAGTAATACTTCTATTACGTAAATGATCGAAAATGAAATAAATTTCATAATTTTTTATAATCAGTTGCAACATGCATATATATAAAATTACATTAATTTCTCTCTTTATTTCTCTTGATGGTTCGGCCCACTCTATAATCTGACACCCACAGAGACTTCACTTTCACATGAATTTGGGCATTTATTGAATTTTGACTGCCAGATGGCAACACAATGCTTGTATTTTCATTAAATATGCACATATTAAGCATGTGCATGTTCAATATGTAAATAATATTAAACACAATAAATATGTGCATGTTTTAATCTTTTAATATTTATTTAGTGTACTTTACCTTGACATCTTTCCTAAAACTAAGTTGATATTTGATATTGCTAAAAAAATCACTCATTTAACATAGTTAGGATCCTGAATATGTTAAAGAGAATTTACTGTATATATAACACCAGTTTTGCTTTACAAACACAAACCCCTTTGACACTTATTCCATAATGTTTCTATTGATAAAAAGCATTCACTTTTAAGTTGTTTGGTGACTTGTTCCGAGTTGGTTCCTAACTTTGTGAAGATTATTAGCATTATTAATTAATAAAACTGTGAAAAAAGACTTATAAATCCATGATTTCTTAAAGCCACTATAGTTTGCTGCAGTCTTCATTCTGCCACACACACGCACACACACACACATTAGTGTCTGTTTGTGTGTTGCAATCTATAAACTCGAAAAACTATAAATGTAAAAACAAGAATCATCAGAAAGAGAATTTTCAGAAAAACAATCAGTTAGCATAACAAAGCTATGAAAATGGCATTCGTTATGCATGCAATTTTTCATGTTCTCTAGTTGGTCCCATTATATATATATACACATACACATTTTTTTCTTTCTAACTTTGTTATCTTCTGATGAGATTGACTTGGCAAAAGCAAAAAAATTAAGTACAGATTATTATTAGATGATAGTTTTATTATATAATATGATCGTGTTTCTGGCATGTCATTTTCTCATTCTTTTAACATTGTTTCATTTAATACAGTTTTTGTATACCTATATGTATAGTTTAAAAGGCCCTCGCACACATATTCATTTAAATGTAAGCATTTCTTATGAGGCATGCTTCTTATAAATTAAAAAAGGAGAAGGGGGGTGAGAAATATAAGAGCTTTAAAGTATTTTTAGTTTATGTATTATGCATAATATGCGCAAATTCAAGATCAATGAAATTTTTAATTAAATAAAACATGCCATTTTTATACGAAAATTAAAATACAGAGTTGATTATATTTGATTTTTCTTTATTTCTTTAATATTTTTTTTCATTTAGAATTTTAAATTATTTTTATGAAATTTTACAGGATAATGAATTTTTAAAGGTATATTTGCCCATTTTAAAAAAATTAACATTATTTATCGTGGTGAAGTGTTTAATATACAGAACATTTATAACTTTTCTTAATCCTAATTTTTTAATTATTTTTCTTAAAAAACTTATTAAATTAAACATGTTATTTACTAATGCCAAGCAGTGAAATGTCATATCTGTAAGTATAATTACATATGCATTCAATTAATGCTGGTGCACCATACACCACAAAATCTACTTGCCAATTTACCTTTCTTCATGGAAAACGCAATGAAAGGATGAAAACTTACCTGATAACATGATTGATTACAATTGGATCTGCTGGATGAAGAAGTTGATGTAATCGCTGAGGAATCTCCGCGAATTTCATTCTGGGACATTGGAAAATCTGAAGTTACAGAAACATTTTATTAAGAACTAGAAATGTCACATTTCAATGGAAGCATTTATACAGGCAAGATGTATCAAAATGAGTATAAAGAATAATTCATTCTATTTTTCTAATGATAGCTAAGAAATATTACTGTTATAAGATATTGGAAATCATTAAATTTTATTCTATTTTTGATTGCTAATTTCTAAATGATACATACAGTACATACAGTCAGTTAGAAAAGTATAAGACCATGAGATTTTATGCTATTAAGGTAATTGATGAAATATTTGAATCTGAACTATTCCATGACAGCACATGAAGTTATCAGCAAAATTTTGCAATTGTACATAAGAAATTCATTTAAAAAAAAGCTGTATTACAAAAAAGTGGGAAAAATACCTGTTGTAAAATTATAAGACTGTAATTTAAAGTAGAAAAGCAAAGTTTTAGCATTTTTAATAAGATGTTGTTATATTATTTTTTTGAATAACTAGAACCACATGATTTGGCATTGATTTAATTAGATTTTTTACAGTCAGATTCCAGAATACTATCTTATTTCTCTATAATGACTTCCATTGCAAATGAGTTGCAAGACATTCTAGAGAAATGAGATACTTGATAAGACACCTAACACAAAGGTTTTTTTTATTGGATTAATTTTGTCAGGGCTAAGGCTTGGCCAAGATAAAACATCAATATTTTCTTTTTTTAAATCATCCTGTTAATTTAGATGTATGATTGCGCATTTTATTATTATACTTCATTTTTAACCCTCTGAAGGATATTAGACTCAATATAATTAATAACTTTTTAATTAGCTTTACTACTACAATTTGCATTTTCTTAGCCATGACAAAGTGCCTCACACCATAAAGGAATAAATAATAAAGCTACAATACATTTATAAAAGTCAATTTGTAAAGTTGATATAATTTAATGATAATGAAAGTTTAATTTGTCAATAAAATCTAATTTCACAACAGGATTATAGATAATCAGTAAAATCTCATTAATACAGGGAGCAACATTTTATTTAAAATTATATATTAGTGATTTCGATTTTCCCTGTTTCAATAAATTCGAATAAATTAAAATAAAATAAAATCTTAATTATAATTATTTTCTAAAAAATTACAGAAAATAAATGTCATTCAAATTACAATAATTCTATTAAAACTTACAATACAATTTATAGACAACCCTATACATTATTACTAAGAATTTCACATATATCGTAACAACAGTATGTGATAATAAAGTGTCAAAATGCAAACTGCATGGGTAGAAAAAAATCACATGTGGAGAATTGAAGTAAGGAATCTTATATGAATGACTTTTTTCATAAAAATAATTTATATTTTTCTAAAATTGTGAGGTTTAATGTGAATATTAAATGAAGTAGCAATTTAATTGTATCATTAATAAGTCAGTGACTGCTTAACAGCAAACCAATATCAGTGTCGATAAACGTTTCTCAGCATCCAGCCTATCTTGGATCAAAGAAGATCATACAGAAGCTATTCCATCATTAAAAAACCAAATAAGATTTACTGCATTACAAATACTTTTATGAATTTTTATAAAAATGTGTAATTTCCTTTTGCTTGTTGTTGTTTTCAAATAATTTAGTACTTGTTTATTTAGTATTGTAATTTTAATAAGATTTTTTAAAAAAGCAAATTTAGAATACAAGAATGCTTTTTTTTTTTTTCAGTAAGATGGAATATTAAACTTTTAAAATTGTAATTAATATTTTGTTAATAAAAAACTGTTATATATATATATGAGTTGTCATTGAATTTTCACAAATTCTTCATATTGAATAAGATTATGGAAAAGAGTCGGTATATAAAATTCAACTCGAGAGGCAGGAATCGGATATTTTTCGGCCGACTCCCACCCCCACAAAGAATGCTAACAGTACCTGCTCCAGATACTTGTCACAGTTGATGTACTCCCTTTCATGAGCATCCTGCAACTTGTGTGTCTTGATATATTGCCACAAGGCTCCGATGATGATGGGACGTGTCTGGGTGTGGATACCTAGAAGCCGAGCCAGTCGTGCGTCCAGTTTAAACTGCAGTGGCTATAAATAAAAGATTATATAATTGTTCATTTGTTTTTAATTTGCATATATGCATGAATTGGCTTTTTTGCATTGTTCTTTCTAT
>BPLR01009751.1:0-56479 GCA_021605095.1 Caerostris extrusa | reverse complement strand
GTCCGAGTGTGACAAATAATCTTGTTTCCAGTGCCCCTGTTTCCTCCCTGAACGATTTATAAACTTTTTTCGTGAGAAGAGGAATATTTTGTCCGCTTTGAGCATGCTATTCGTGACTTCGCTGGGTTTATGATGCAGTTGATACCTGTGACCACGGCTAACGGAAAGTTTTGCTGGAAAACACTAGTTTTAATTTTTGATCAGCAGTTTCCAATAGTAAAATGATGTTCATATTGAAACCCTCCTGAATGTTTTCAGGACAGATAGGACACAAAGGTGACAGATCGATCATATTTCTTATTATCATATATGATCATTGATATCAGATAAGAAATGAGGGTAAGATATTTTCATGTTGATAATTTTTTATTTAAAATAATCAAATGAAATAATAAACAAAAAAAACATACTTAAATGTAATTTAAAATGAAACAACAACAAACAAAAATAAAGTAATGAAATAAACAACAAACAAAACAATAACAAAATAAACAAAACTAAACACTTCATTTTAAAAATAACAAACGCAAAAAAAGAAGGAACAATGTTTTAAATTTCAAATATTGATAAATATAAAAGAAATAAATCATTATTAACTTATGTATTCAACATACTTTTAGTATATTAATATTTATTTTTAAGAATAATTTATACTAATTTAGGAAAGCAAAAGATTAATACTGTAAATTCTTACATTAACACTGCTTTTATATAAACTCTATATGCCATTATTGTAATTAAATGGTTGGAAAAAAAATCACCTTGGCATATAAAACTGCTGGTACAATCACCATGAAGTTTACTTTTTGAGAAAAAAATTTTATAATTTTCTTAAATTAAGAATAACAAAAACTATAACAAAATTTTACATTTCAAATAATATAAATTGGCTAAATAAAGAAATTTCACTGGTTATTATCCATAAAATTCTGGCTTTTTTGCAAATATTAACATTTATTTTTAATTTATTTCTTACATCTATTTATATATTAATATATTAATGTTATTGCACTTAAAAAAGTAATGATTTAAAAATTTCAACATTAATGTTTTTACACAATCCTAAAGCCATTAATCTAGTTTTTTTTTACTGTTAAGTCTGGTGATAAGAATTACTGCTAGTAACGTTTACTTTTGAATTACTAGGAAAAAAATATGTCTGAGCATTGTGTATATCTTCCCGATTGTATATGTTTCCTGTTAGATAAGTTTACAAGATGACAAACAGTATTATTTTTTAAACAAATTCAGATGACCCAACAGTATCTGGTTATAGAAAATAAAACATTTTAAATTTGTAAAGTTCATTTTTTTAGTTGGCATTGAAATTGAAGAAAATGCTTCTGTACTCTGTAACATTCTTGCTAAATAAAAGCAATCATTTCTAAACCTAGAATTATCTATCATATATTTTTTTTTCATTTATTAATTTAAATTTTTTCATGCACTTAAATGTTAAATTGACAATATTTGTTTTTCATTTTTAAGAAGTACATAAGCTCAGTTTATTTTTAAAATAAAATAACTTTAGTTTGGAAAATAAATTGAAATTTATTATTAAAATTGTTTACTTGTAACTTAGTTAATAGTCCTAATCAGCTTAGCCAAGTGCCATCTGAAATATACTATGCCATGTTAAAATTCTGATTTATTAGTATTATTAATATTATTTTTTTATTAGAATTTTTGTTAGTTTTTCAAGATTTAGTACTTTTTATTTAATTAAAAAAAATAATTGATATGTTCCTGTTAATTTTTAACTATAATTTTTTGAAAGGAAATAGCAAGTTCAGAGAAAAGAAATGGACACCCTAAATAAATAATTGAATAGTTTAGTTTTTAGTTTAGCTTCGTCTCTCTCTACGGTCATTTATTGTAATAGCATACTTTAGCTAAAAATAATTGAATAAGGGGAAAAAAATTAATATTTGAAATAACAATTTAATTTTAGTGGAGCTGAAACTTTTAGCATTTATCAAATGAATAAAAAAAGGAATGTATATTAAAATCTATTATTAATATATTGCTACAAATTTTTATAAAAGTATTATTATACCTTTATGTACCAAAACGGGATAAATGAAAATCATTAATTTCCGGCATTTCTACATATTTTTAATTATGTGCATTGGTTTGAACATATTTAATTATGGTATCGTTAGTACAATCTATACCAAACTGTGTTTAAAAAAAAAAATAAAAATTGAGTTAAATCTGCTTAATCTGAAAATCACTGCTTTTAGGAACGATGAGATATAATGGCGATTGTGACCACACGTATGTGTGTACAACAATCATGTCAATCTAGTCGGGCTGTCTGGTGAGGCTATTTAGGGTTTTCTTTCATATGACCATATGACACAAATGTGGGGCAGTTATTCATAAAAATTCCATCTGGAAGGCACTATCGTTCCCCCCATCACCAATTGGTGAGGTATTCGTTTGATACCAAAGAGTACATGAAGACCACCAATATTCAATGTCATAAACAAAATTTGCTGTATAGGAAAGTGCTTGTCTCTCTTTAGATGCATTCGTTCAGAATATTTAATTAAATATGATACTACATTTTTAATGTTGAATTTGCTAATGTATAACAAATGACAATATGTTAAATTCTGTACATAGGAAAATAAAGGACATTAATTTAACATACTAGTACGAATAAACTAACTACAACCCATATTGCACCATAGTCTCCCTAACAATACGATTCAAAAGTCGTCTGTCTCGAAGTTTGGTTTTCTAATTTGTGATCTTTTTAGGTTCCTCAGAACCTTTCCACTTCCTCAATTCATCTCTTTTTTGGCCTTTCCTTTTTCAATTCCTTCCATTAGCTCACACTCTTCCTATATATATCTTGTTCAAATTTTCAATCGTTCAAAAAATGCTTTTATTCATTCACTCAAGATCAAACTAAATTTTTTAAACTTGTATTGGATGACACTGACGGATGTTAATACAGTTTTCAAATATTAATTCATTAATTCAATTCAATTAATTAATTTTAGGTTTTTTTTTTTTTTTTTTTTTTAGAGTTAAGTTGCATGTATCTAATAAGGGATGGCAATCAGATGTAAAAGAGGAAAATTTCAACTTTGATTTTGTAAAAGAACTTTTCTGCATTATAGGGAAAAAATAGGAATTGACTTATTTTTTTTTTTTATATTACTTGTTTTTAAATTCCATCTATTAGCTCACACTCTCCCTATATATATCTTGTTCAAATTTTCAATCGTTCATAAAACATTTTTTATTCCTCCACTCAAGTTCTAATGCTTTTTTTGAACTGGTAGTGAATGACACTGATGTTAATACAGTTTTTAAAATATTAATTCATTAATTCAAATTTAATTAATTTTAGTGTTTTTTTTTTATTTAAGTTCCATGTATCGACCAATAGATGGCGGCAGACAAAAAAAATGAATGAAAATTATTTATAAAGGACTTCCTGCAATATAGTGAGAAAAATAGAAGTAATTGATTTAAAAATTTTCTTTTTATATTACTTGTTTTCTTTGGCACTGGCTCCCCTTCCCTTGAAAATCTTCTTTGTTCCTCTGCTGTTGTTAATTCTCGTCTTGTCCATTGAATTCGTTTTGACTTTAATAATTTATGATATATTTTCTCCAAACAATCTTTCAATTTCAAATATAATAACGACCCTTCAAGTATCACCCTCTTTGATAAGTCTAGATATAGCTCTTAAGATCTTTCCCCAGAAGATTATCCCACATCTTCTGTGTTTTGAGTTATGGTCAGATCTCTGACCCATAAATAACTGGTGGTCGGGATTATAATTTTATACACCAGGAGCTTCTTTTTCCGTGTTATTATTCTAGATCTTATTAATTTCTTAAGAGCAACGAAACTGCGATTTCATGTATTTAACCTTGTATAATCTCTAGTATAATACCATTATTTTGGGTGACAACTAAACCCAAGCATTTAAACTCCATAACTGTTTTCAAATTTTATCTGTTTACTAATAATTTGTGTTAATTTAACATACAAATTGTATTTTTTATGCAATGCTAGGAACGTTTTACGTTGATCGATAAGTTTACTAAATCGGCATTATTATAATAGTTGGCACCATATTAGTGGATCAACAAAATACTTCTAACTTTGTTGCAGAATGTAATCAATTTTTGGAGTGTTTTCAATTGTAACTATACACAATCCAGTGATAGTAGTTTAAATTTAAAACCAGACAATGAATTTCTATGTAACACAGTAGTACTCTGTTTCTATCATGATAGAATCTATTTGTCTTTTTAACATGTATCACTCTTGGGGATCAAAGCATTTGGCATAACACAATAATTAAAGCTTATATTCTAAATATAGTAAAATATTCAACTGATATTTACCAAAACGGTTTAATTTATAATGTTTAATATTAACATTGTTCCACATAGATACATAAAATGTTGTTCTTTTAATAGTTTGGTCGAATTTATTTTCTATCACAGCGTAAAATACTCAATATAAGAATAATTATGAAAGTTTTTGGTGAAGGTGAGAGATAATTACTAAAAGTACCTATATATAATAATTATGTTACCCATACAATAATTATAATCATAAGTCACTGCAAATTAAATTCAGCAAATTGTTACTTCATATTCATTTATAATATATTTTCCTTTTTTTGTATCTCAATAAAAGTTTGCATTATTTTAATTTTAAGCCATAGTAATAACTTTGCTTAATCCGTAAATCATAAATAAAATCTATCTATATGTGAATTTCATAATCAACAGGATGTAAGAATCAGTGGGACTGTTCTTACAACCTGTTGGGTAACACGTTAAGTTTCTTATTTGGGTTAGTTGATTCTAAACAGACCTAGTACAACCGAGTCGGAGGTCCTCGAATCAAACTACATTTGGGCACTATAAATTAATAAGCTAGATAGTTAGTTTTTCTCTTAGTTGTTGAGAGGATAATGGGTGATCAAATTCATTAGTAACCATTATATAGACATATGTTGTTTCTTATCCCTCTTCGTAGACAGTAACATCTAGACTAAGTCCATGAATCCATGTGGTCTCATGGACGGAAGGGAGGGCTTCTGATGTGATGGAGCACCTGCACGTAGAAGTCTGACTTCATTTCGTGATGTTGAGGCGGAGGGCAGTGCCTTCCAGTAGGACGTTTTAAGCGGAACAACCCCCGCATTTGCATATCGCATGTCACCAAGTATTCTGAATAACGAGACAAGCTGGAGAATATCCCAAATGCCATAGAGTCTCTTCGTTTTAATTTTGGTGTGTCTACAACAAACTCGTCAGAGGATAGAATCTCCTCTAATGCTCACTAACCTCGAGCATTGCCACTGCGCCATGAGTTAAATCTTACATATGTTATATATCCCTCTTTCTAATGACGAATGACTTACATAGATAAATGCATGGCATAAGAAAGTTATTAGGAACCATAATTTTTAAATAAAAACAAAACTAATTGCTTCATCAAAAATCAAGATTTATTGCTTTTAAAATATTATAAATATTTCAAAAGAAATTTTTCAATTCTCTATTTTTTAATTTAAAAAAAATTTCAACTAACTTTTTTTTTTTTTTAGTTTTTTAAAATTCTTTCTTTTTTTTTTCTCTGTTTTCTTTTTCTTCAACTGTATAAATAGTTACTTCTCCACTGAAAACCACTTTTTATTAAGCGAAATTCTTCTTTCACCCTATAATATGTTAAGGAAAAAGCAACAACAATATTTAAGAAATTCTGACATCTAATTTATAAGCAAACAGCATATTTATTCAGCTCGAAATCCTCTTTTTCATAGCCCTTTTTTCATCTTCCACAACAAGCCCTAAATTATTCATAAAGAACGTGTAATTTTCCCCGCTAACTTATACCTGTCAACCTTGTATTTTTTTTTTCTTTTCCTAATCACATAATTATGAACAGAAAACTCAATATCTCAGCAAATCCACTAGTAAATCCCCCTTCGAAAAGTACGTGTTGATTAGACAGCAACATAATAAATCCTTTCCTTTCAGGTTTGAATGGCAGGAACGAATATCGAACGATTATCAGTAATCCTCATATTCAGACCCTGGAGAATGGCTTCTGACACATATATATTATATACTCCCCTATACATACATATATATATATATATATGTACTCATATACTCATATATATACGTATATACACTCATATACTTATATTATATACTCATTACATACTCTCATACACATATATATACTGTATATATTCTCATCATCACAGAAGTTGAGCTTTCGGATGCCGGTCTTTTTTTACATGTGCCAGGCTAAACGAGGCAAGATGCCGAATATCACAAACGCCACCGATGCTCCTCGTTTTTTGAAAAGTCCACAATAAAGCCGCTAACGGATTGAACCTACACTAATACTCACTAGCCGAGCGTGTTGCCGTTGTGGCTACCGAGAAAATTTTAGGCTCGAACTGTCATTCTGCGTATTGTATGGGAGAAACCCCACCAGGTAGTCCGAATAACGCAGCAAGACTCTGAACACCACAAACGCCATCGAGCCTGCTCTCGTTTTTAATCAGTATCCATAACAACATCTATAACGGATTGAACTCGGCCCTAATGCTTACAAGCCGAGCGTGTTCCTACTCAGCCATGAAACGAACACAGGAACATGTTAAATCTACATGTGTTATACATCCCTCTTTCTAATGACGACTTAGATAAAAATACTTGTCTTCAAAAATTTATTAGAACCGTTGTTTTTGAATAAAAACTAATTGATCCATCAAAATTCACGATTTATTGTATAAAAAATATTGTAAAACTTTTTAAAAACGACTTAGCTTTTCATAGTTAAAAATCAACAAAAATCTCCAACTATATAAATAGTTTCTTCTCCACTGAAAACCAATAATTGGTGAAAGACTTTTTTTCCCTCATGATTCACAAAAAACGTTAAATGAAAAAACAACAACAATATTTAAAATTCCTGACATCTAATTTACAAACAAACAGAATATTTATTCAGCTTGAAATCCTCTTTTCATAGCCCTTTTTTTTATCCTCCACAACAAAGCCTTTAAATTATTCATAAAAAAACGTGTAATTTTCCCGCTAACTCATACCTGTCAACCTTGCATTTTTTTTCTTTTCCTAATCACATAATTATGAACAGAAAACTCAATATCTCAGCACATCCACTAGTAATCCCCCTTCGAAAAGGACGTGTTATTAGACAGCAACATAATAAATCCTTTCCTTTCAGGTTTGAGTGGCAGGGAACGAATATCGAACGATTATCAGTAATCCTCATATTCAGACCCTGAGAATGGCTCGCTCGTCATCACAGAAGTTGAGCTTTCGGATGCCGGTCTCTACATGTGCCAGGCTACAAACGGTATAAGCCCAAGCCTCAGTGCAGTTGTTAAGCTGACTGTGCATGGTAGGTGGTTGTTGTCTTGCCTGTATTAATTACTCATGTTATCTGTGTGATATTATGTTATCAGGTGTTGTGTTTCCGTTTAAGTATAAAATAATGTGAGTTATTAAATGTTATATAAATATGAAATATCGTGATGTTTTGTAGGTAGTTGTCTTATATTATTGTTATAAAAGACATTGTTAGACATTGGTTATTGTCTTTATTATTATTATAAAAATACATTGTTAGACAATGGCTAATATTGTTATAAAAGACACTTTTAGATGTTGGTTATTGACTTTATTATTGATATTATAAATTATAATTATTGCTATTTTTAAAATTATAATATAATAAATTTAAATAATGTGCGCAAATCTTTTAAGATTAAATTTCCTCTGATATCTATTTGGGTAGTTAATATTAATATTGAGAAATTATGAATTACTTATGATTAATTTAATTATTAGTATTCAATAATAATATGGTTAATCCATATTTTCAATAAATTTAGTATTTTTAGATTTCTTGCATATAGTTAATATTATCTGTGCGATATTATGTTATCAATTGTTGTGTTTCCGTTTAAGTATAAAGTATTGTTAGTTATTAAAAATTATATAGCTGCTCGTTTATATAAATATGAAATATCAGGATGCTTTGTTTGTTGTCTTATATTATCGTTATTGTCTTTATTATTGTTATTATTACTAAAGAGACACAATATAATATAACAAATTTAAATAATGTTCACAAAATGTTTTAGATTAATTTGCTACGATATCTATTTGTGTATTTAGTATCAATATTGAATAATTATGATTTAATGATTAATTTAATTAGTAATATTTAAATATAATTAATCCATATTTTTCATTATTTTTGCATATTTGTTATAATCATACGAATTGTCTACTAATTTTTTTCGTAATTTATCATTCTTACAGTTAGTTAATATTATCTGTGTGATATTGTTATTATGTATTATGTTTAAGTATAAAATAGTCTTAGTTATTAAAAAATTATAGCTTTTCATTTATATTAATATGATCTATCGTGATGCTTTCTAGGTAGTTGTTGTCTTATATTATTGTAATTATCTTCATTATTTTTTATAAAAATATATTTGTTAGGCATTATTTATAGTCTTTATTATTGCTGTTAGTAATAAAGACACAATATAACATAACAGGTTTAAATAATTTGCACAAAAAGGTTTAAGATTAATTTACTCTAATATCTACTTGTGTTTTTAGTTTAAGATTTAGCAATCATGAATCAATCATTCTTTTTTAAGTTTTTTTGTTTTCATATTTTATTAAATTAATGTTTCTGTGATCAGATTATCAGATCACTACTTCAAGTATCTAAAAGTATTCAAGTATTTTAAAATATGAATATAAATGTTCTATAACTTTTCTAATTTTAACAATTTTGACATAGTATACGGTTAGTTTTATTAAAAATATATTTTATGCATAAAATAATTTAAAAACATTGAATTTATATATTATTTAAAATAATACATATAAAACAAAAATTCCAAATACCATCAACAGTAAATATAAAAATTGAATAATTAAAAGAAAAGTCATGTTTTTCTGCGTCTTTTACAAAACTTTCGAAAATGGCATGTGTTTTAAAATGCTTCTTTTAAATATAAAATAAAGTTTATTTAATAGAAGAAGAAGAATAGTTTTCATTATGAATTTTAGGAGAAAAAAGTCTTAACTAAACAATATTTTCTTTTATACATTTAAATGTTATATGAACAATATTACACACTATTTTCTTTTCTACATTTTAATGTTACATGAACAATATTACACAATATTTTCTTTTTCTTTTATACATTTTAATGTTTCTATTAACAATATTGAATACTATTTTCTTTTATATATTTCAATGTTATATTAACAATATTAAACAATATTTTCTTTTATACATTTTAATGTTTATATTAACAATATTAAATAATATTTTCTTTTATATATTTCAATGTTATATGAACAATATTAAACAATATTTTCTTTTATACATTTTAATGTTTATATTAACAATATTACACACTATTTTCTTTTTATACATTTTAATGTTTATATTAACAATATTAAATAATATTTTATTTTATATATTCCAATGTTATATTAACAATATTAAACAATATTTTCTTTTATATACATTTCAATGTTTATATTAACAATATTACACAATATTTTCTTTTATACATTTAAATGTTATATTAACAATATTAAATAATATTTCCTTTTATATATTTCAATGTTATATTAACAATATAAACAATATTTTCTTTTATGCATTTTAATGTTTATATGAACAATATTACACACTATTTTCTTTTATACATTTAAATGTTATATGAACAATATTACACAATATTTTCTTTTATACATTTAAATGTTATATGAACAATATTAAATAATATTTCCTTTTATATATTTCAATGTTTTATGAACAATATTAACAATATTTTCTTTTATACATTTAAATGTTATATGAACAATATTACACAATATTTTCTTTTATACATTTTAATGTTTATATTAACAATATTACACAATATTTTCTTTTATACATTTTAATGTTTATATTAACAATATTACACAATATTTTCTTTTTATACATTTAAATGTTATATATTAACAATATTACAATAATATTTTCTTTTATACATTTAAATGTTATATGAACAATATTAAACAATATTTTCTTTTTATACATTTAAATGTTATATCAACAATATTTTCTTTATACAATATTTTCTTTTTATATTTTTCAATGTTATATCAACAATATTAAAAAATATTTTCTTTTTTATATTTCAATGTTATGTTAACAATATTAAACAATATTTTCTTTTATACATTTTTAATGTTTATATTAACAATATTAAATAATATTTTCTTTTATATATTTCAATGTTTTATTAACAATATTAAACAATATTTTCTTTTTTTATATTTTCTTTATATATTTCAATGTTATATTAACAATATTAAATAATATTTTCTTTTATATATTTTAATGTTTATATTAACAATATTAAACAATATTTTCTTTATACCTTTTAATGTTTATATTAACAATATTAAATACTATTTTCTTTTATATATTTCAATGTTATATGAACAAATTTAAACAATATTTTCTTTTATACATTTTAATGTTTATATTAACAATATTAAATAATATTTTCTTTTATATATTTTAATGTTATATGAACAATATTAAACAATATTTTCTTTTTTATATGTCAATATTTTATTAACAATATTAATCAATATTTTCTTTTATTTACATTTTTTATACATTTTTATTTTACACCAATGTTACTTATTTTCAAACTAAATATATTTTACAAATCCTTGGCAATGAAGCAAAATAGCGTAAAGCGATATATTTTCAAAATAATCAAGACACAAAAAACCTCCTCTTTTTAACATCATGTCTTTCGGTTTTTAGGTATAGACCTTTAACCTAATCCCACTCTCACAATGAAACGTTATACGACTCTATTTCAGGACCTTTTCGGAATCGAAATGGTACACCTAGACCTATTTAAAGGACGACGAGACTGTAAGGAGGTCCTATTTCGCGATTCGAATGAAAATCAAAAAGGCAAGGCCAAGTGCTTTCTACGTCGTTTCTCGAGTTTAAATAGTTATAGGCGACACTTTTAAAGGAGGTTTGGCTATATTAAACCTCGCAGTACAAAACATAAAACTGGAAGAGAAGCATTAAAGGTCTTTAAAGATCAAGAATCTTTCGAAATGAAAAAGGTTTAGAGAATACTTTTTACTGAAGGAAATTCTTCTTCTTACTTTTTGCCTTTCGCTTTCTTCGAAATTGTCCTTATTTTTAAAATAAATTTTATTTTAAACCATTTGTTCCACATTTTATTAAATGTGGAATGGTTTCTTGGATATACGCCGGGTTACTAATTCAAATATAAACAATTGTTATTTTAAAACAAATTTTATAAATTTCTGACAATGAATAGACATTTTTGTATTGAAAAATATGGATTTGCTTACATTTAGTAAAAATATGTAAGACCAGCTAAATACAATTAATACAAATACATATTTATCTTAAATTTTATATACGGATGAAAAAATAAAAGCACTGAATTTATTTATTATTAATCAATTACTGTTATTATCAATTACTGCATTTAATATTACTGATTAATTACTGATTTATTTATTACTGATCATTAATTCGAATATTTTATAAAAATGTATTTTCTAAATTAATTTTATACATTTTTATAAATATCTATAAAATTCTTTCTATATATATATATATATATATTCTATATATTCTATATATATATTCTATAAATATTTAATCAAAACTACATAAAAAAAGTTTAGAGATTACTTTTTTAATGAATTCATGTTTCTTTTTCTCTTTTGCTTTCTTCGAAATTGTCTTTATTTTAAAATAAAATTTATTTTAAGCTATTTTTTTCATATTTTATTTTAATTAATGTTCTTGGATATACATTGTGTCACTAATTCAAGTAAAGCAAAAGATATTTCAAAACAAATTTAATGTATTTCAAACATATTGTATTGAAAGATGTAGATTGTTTGCATTTAGTAAAATGTGTAAGATCAGCAAAAAGTACAATTAACGCATATACACATTTAACTTAAATTTTATATATTGATGAAAAATAAAAATAACTGCATTTAATTGTTGCTTCAATTACTTTATTATCAATTACATTTATTATCAATTATTACATTTATTTATTTATTACTGATCATTAAATCGATTATTTTATAAAAATGATCATTAAATCGATTATTTTACAAAATATTTTCACAAAATTTTTAAAAATATGTATAAAAATTTAAATGTTGTTTAATCCTACAATACAAACTCCATGATCTCACGACAAACATAAACACGTATTCCAAAAACATGAAGAAACTAAAATTTCCTGAGTTTATAAACATTAAAGAATAAATAAAATTAATAAGTTTAATTCAGCAGTGCAGTTGAATTGTATACAAAATTTCTTACCACTTAAATGAAGACATTCAATTGAATGGAATATATGTTCGTTTTTTTTTACTAACAAATCCTTTAAGAAGATGAGAAGGTCCGTTAAGAAAGTAATTAAGTGACATATGATAAATTTAATATTAATATGATAATTTCAACAATTCCACATGCACAGGGATAATTTGATACCCACTAGTTACAATTAAGATGTTAAAAATAAGTGTTACTTAACAGCTATATACTGATCCTTCTTCATTCAGTTTCTTCTATTTCTCCATGCTTAACAGCATTATCACAACCCTTGCTATTGAACACTGTTTTTCTTTAAGATTTAGTATAAATAGGTCTAAAACATATGTTGATGTTGAGGAAAAATTCTGAGTGCTACTAAATAGATAATTTCAAAATTATATTGTTACATTGTTTATTAGTGGACTAGCCATAGATTGATTTCATATAATTTTTGAAAGTTTCATCAAGTTTTCAGCTATAGATTAAGTCTAGGATTTAAAATTCTTGACATGATTATGGTTGCTAGTTAACTGAGTAAATTCAGAGTTTTATTCATATTGTTTGTTATTGTTTCATATTGTTGTTTATTTTCATATATTCAAAAGAAATATTTTAAATAATGCCACATTTATTTCTTTATAACTATGTAAGAATAAAGCTTTAAATATGTGATTTTTCTTTCAGTTCCAGCCCATTTTCGAGTTAAATTTCAATCAACGACAGTACGGAAAGGAGAAACTGTTCATTTAATGTGTACAGCATATGGAGAGACACCAATAACTCTAGTATGGACAAAGGATAGACAGATTTTTAATATTAGAACCGAGTCCAGGTGTGTTGAATCGTTTTTCACTATAACAGCTATTTTTTTTACAAAATATAATTATATTCATTAAAAATGACTGCTCTATATGTTTATAATATTTATTATATTGAATATTTTTTTGAGTTATACAGAAAAAGTCAATATGTTATGTATGCTCATGAAAGAGATAAAAAAAAAAGGAAGAGAGCATTTTAGAAGTTCAAGCAGTTTATATAACAAAGTATTGGAACTATAAAATTTTGCACATACATTTTTATATGCTACCAAGCTAACTTCATAAAAAAAAAAATTTACGAAAGCAGAAAAGAAAATGAAAATAATTTTTTTCAATATACGAAATGTACATAATCTGCAGCAAAAAGCTTTAAATTCACACAATCATTGAACAAGCACCCGACTAAAAAAAATGAAATGAAATAAACTGCAGTAGCAATTAAAAAGAAAGTACTCATATGTGCAGAGATTGTTGATTTTGAACTTTTTGATATTTTTAATATACATTAATAGCTGTGACTAAAGTAAAAATGTTTTAAAAATAAAAAATGTTAAAATAAAAAATGTGTTAAAATAAAAAACTCGCAAAAAAGTTACATTTTTACAAGTTTTTAAATAAATTGCACATTTAAATTAATTATATGTTTCTTGTATCGTTAATATTTGTCTTAATATTTCATATACATTATAACCATGATCGATATGAAATATTTCTCAAAAATACTTTTAAAATACAGGGAATTTCAAAGAAGTAAATTGTACACACCAGCTAATTATAAATTTTAAGTAAAATAAATCTGTGTTAAAAATAAATATCTGATAAAAAATTATATAATATATTTAAGTAATTCACTAATTTACACATATTTGTATTAATAAAATTCTTTATAAAAATATATTATTATTGCCTTAACGTAAATGTTTTAATAAAATAAAATACCTTTAAGAAATTTTATGACTACAGTCATTAAATAAAATTTTTGTCATCATTAATTGAAGTTGAATATATAAAAATTAAAATGCGCAGTGAAATTATTTCTTTTATATTACACATATTAAAAAAACTCTTGTGCAATATGTAATTAATATGGTAAATGCTGAATCATAAATTAATAAGTTCGTTAATTAGCCTCTGCTGAGCCTTATTGTTAAAATAAATAAAATCATCTCTAAAAAAAAAAAATTAAAAATTAATTAGTAAAGATGTCTTACATTGCTAAACCTCATTTTATAAAATTATCGTCAAGCAAAAAAAAAAAAAAAAAAAAAAATAGTAAATAAAATTACTAGATAATTTTATTTTGTAAATTACATTGTAGAAACAATTTTAAAGGTATTTTATAAATTTTATAAAGTATCTATTTTCAAAATATAATTTTTTTGCCTGCAGAAAATTCATAAAATATAGTTAAATATAGTATTTATATAAAATTTAGGAAATTTTTTTAAATTTCCGTTAGGATGAATTTCATTATTTTTGGTTCTTTATATACCAGAGAATGTTGGGATTTCTTTTGAGCACAATATTTTCATATTTTATAGGTTATATTTCACACTTATAATAAAAATAATAATAAAAGTATAATAATAAAAATATTTTTTATACTTAGAAATATAATAAGATATAATTAAATATATTATTTATCAAAATTTTGGATTTTTTCTATTAGGATGAATTAAATTATTTTTGGTTCCTTATATACCAGAGAATGTTAGGATTCGTTTTGAGCACATTATTGTAGGTCATATTTCAAAAGATTCATGATTATTCTCTTTTAGCATATCCATATATTATTGATTTTTGTTTCTTATTATTAATGCTAGCTGGTATACCGTTCTTTCAGATACAGCGAAGTTCAGAAGGATCAAGACGATGGTGTGATGTCAGAAGTCACTATCATATCTGCTGATAGAAGAGATTCTGCTCTGTTTAGCTGCACGGCTTCAAATGAATTTGGCAGAGATGAAACCAATTTTCAAGTGGTTGTTCAAGGTATACATAATTTTGTTTCATAACTTTTACTAGCTTCCAAATAACTGTTTAAATAATTAATGGGTACTTTGAAAGCTCATATTAACAATTACATGTTTATATAGTTTTCGAAAGAATGCATTCTTTTTTGTGCAAATTTCTTTGCAGATAACCATTGTAAATTATATTTGTGAGCTTAATTTGTGTGAATTATTTAAATTGTTACTATTTAACGATATTATTTTTGTTAGATAATGAAATGCTTTTTAACAAATTAAATTATTTAAAAATATATCAATTAAGGAAAAATAATGCTTTAAGATTACATTAAATTTTAAGCTTGGGTTGATTTTAAACCCGAATTACATCTTTTGTACATTTAATGTTTTTAAATAAATTGATATCGAAAGCATACACATATCTAATTTACTAGAAGTACACAATAAATGAAAATCTAAAAACAAATATTATAAAAAAATGTTATAACTTTTTTAAATGAAATAAATTGTGTCCACATTTTAGTTAAGATAATCATTGACATTAGTTTAGAAAGTTAGAGTTTTCTAAACATTATAGAAAATTTATTTGTCCGTTCAAGCATTATTAGGGTATACGGTGTTTTTAACAATTGTTCTTATAGATACCAACTGTTATTTAGTTTAACTATTTTACAAATTTATGAAAGAAAAGTAACATAAATATGTTTAATTGAATTAAATTATTCAGAAATTTTTAAGTTATTATTTTTTTTTTTTTTTATGTTAATTATATCAAGTAAATTATCAGCAAAATAGATTAAATTCATGCTAACACTTTGCACTCTTTTGAAAATTATGTAAAACGATTTAAAAACAGTAACGCTTTAAGATTAAAGATTTTGTTTAAATGTAATAAATAAGGTGAATCATAAAATCTCACAAAAATTTCAAATAATTCTTTGAAAATACAATATTAAAAAAAATGAGCATTGATTTATCTATATATAACATGAAAATCTATAATGTGGATTTCATTTCATTGTAAATTATATTAAAGTTAAATAATACATTTTAAGACAATTGTTGTTGTTGTTATCGTGTCCATGGATTTAAAATATAACTATCAAAGTTAGATCAAGTCAAAAGTCTTCAAGATAGCGGCCACTAGCAATGGCGCCTCTTCACTATACAGGGCTTCTCTTATGTTGATTCATGATGTGTGTTGTTTAATAAATTTCTATCAATTCACAATGCATGCTGATAACTAATTTTAAGAATATATTTTTAAATTTGGGGCCTGAATGGCCGACTGGCTAGCGCTCTGGCTCTCGGTACCCCAGGTCTCGGGTTCGAGTCCTGGCTGTGCCATGGATGTTTGTAGTGGTTCGGAAACCACTTTACACAGTACGTCCCGGTCCTAATAGGATCGTAGAGCGTTACAGGGGGCATTGTTACTCAGCGTCTGTGGCTTATCTTCAAGTTACACGTGCCCCCTGGGTAATGCAAAGTGAATAACGTCTGTGCAGCTCTTGCCTTAAGGCATCCAAGGCCAAGCTGTCTAAATGTTCGCCAGCTGCATTAGAACACACACAAAAAATTAAATTTTTAAATCAATATATTTTATATGGCGCCATACCCAATTGCAAAACAATGCAAGTGAGTGCCGGACCCTCTAGAATGTGCTTAGGTGTTAGGAAAGCGTTAGAGCAATTTCTACAGGGGATGTATTCCCTGGTTTTGTCTGGGAGAATCTTCATCCCTCTGTAATAATTAGTTCTGAATCTGCTAATAACTGATGTCAACTTCCTAAGGCAGTTGAAGTCCGTGATTAGTGGCTTCTTAAAGTTATGAGGAATGAGTCGGCTTTTGGCAACAGCGTTAGCATCTGCAAGTGTGATGATAGTCCTGGGTTGATCATTGTCCCTGGCTTCTTTGGCTAAAGAGTCAGAGCATTCGTTGCCCTCAATGTTGACATGTTCAGGAATCCATTGAATATGACATGATTTGCCTCTACTTTTAACATAATTATAACTAAAATATTAATTAAATATGTTACATACACAGAACACACACACACACACACACACACATATATATATATAGCACTAACATTCATGTAACAATAGCGTGTACTAATTTAGGAGTTACGTTAAAATTTATAAGAATAGATATTTAAGTACTTTATCGAATTTTTATTATTAGTCCAATAAAGCCATCGATAAAAACAATCGGTCATACAGAAAACCATAGATCTCAAAGAACGTTGCCCTTTGTGATATGATTCTCAAAAGAATATCAGCATTCCAAAATCGATTCATTTAACTTTTCCAATCGAGTGACTCCACAAAAGAAATAAGAAAAATCATTATTTCGATCAGTAAGTAAATCTTCATGAAGCTTCCTCTTCAACCAGAAATGTTTCAAAAGGCGGAAAATAAAGTAACAGAAATAAGATTTCCAGCTAATAATTACGTTTGACTCAGATTCAGTAATTTGTGAAGGAATATTTCTTTTTAATGCCAAAGCTATTCCAGTGCAATTTTAGAATCTAAAAATAAGACAGTCGGAATTCTCTTATTTCAAATCATTACATTTGAAGTAAGTGCTTCAAATTTCGAATTAATATCGCTTCGGGAACTGTTAGAAATTAATGATTTTTGATAAAAAATGAGTCACTCATTGTATAAGAATTCCATAAAGGATATGAATTTTGAATTCAGAATATAATAATTGGAAGGATGTAATTGCTGACTATAACCTTTCAAACTTGGTGTACTACTTCAGAATATTAATAAATCTATTTGAAATATTCTTTCATAGTATTGATATTACTTTTGAATTTATAGAAATACTTTTTAATAAATTCTGAATAAAAATATAAATATTAAAGAATAAAATATATATTTGAAAATAGTTTATGTTGACTCACAATGTATATTGATTAAATGAATTTCTGTCAATTCACAATGTATGTTGATTATTAATTTTACGAATATATTTTTATATTTTTAAAATATAAATATTAAAAAGTAAAGCATATATTAGAAAATAATGATGTTGAAAATAGTATATGTTGATTCACGATGTGTGTTGTTTAATAAATTTCTATCAATTCACAATGCATGCTGATAACTAATTTTTACGGAGAGTTTTGAATTTTTAAATCAATACATTTTATATTTTTAAAAATATAAAATATTAAAGAATAAATATATATTAGAAGATAATAATTCAACCACATTTGAATCAACATATATATATTGATTCACTTTATATGTTGATTAATAATTTTACGAATATATTTTTATATTTTTAAAATCAATTTATTTAATATTTTTAAAAATGTATATGTGTATCATTTAAAAAATCAATATATTTAACATTTTTAATTAAATATTTATATATATATATATATGTATATACATATATATTTTTAAAAATATTAAATATTCAAAAATTAAATGTGTATTAGAAAATGATAATTCAACAAAAGTTAAAATAAATAAATCAACATGTATATATTGATTCATTATATATGTTGATTAATAATATTTTTATTTTTAAAATATAAGTATATGTTGAAAGTTTATCTAAGTAGGTTGAACATTAGGGCCTGATTGGCGGAGTGACTAGTGCTCGGGCCCACAGATGTCTAGTTCGTTTCTGGTGGTGCCATGGATTTTTATAGTGGCTCAAAATCCATTTTAAAGCGTAGATCCTGTCTAATTTGCATGTAGAGCGTTGAGTTTGGTTTGTAGATTTACGGTAGGCAGACACGCCATATATTGGCAGACACGCCATATATTGATATATGCAACTTAAATCTAAAAAAATATAATTAATTGATTAAATTTAATGAATGAATTAATATTTGAAAAAATTGTATTAACATCCAACGTCATCCACTACAAGTTCAAAAAAATGTATTTGAACTTGAGTAGATGAATAAAAAAATTTTTTATTAAAGATTGAAAATTTGAACAAGGTATAGGGTGAGTGTGAGCTAATAGAAGGAATTGAATAAAAATGATTTCCATCTAAAATGCTATGTTAATGTTATTATAAATTTAGTTTAGTAGCTAACTTAAACTGGAAGCTGATGGCTGAGAGAGTGGCTCTCGGTGCCACAGGTTTTCTGGTTCGAAACCCATGATGCCATGGATGTTTGTAGTGTTCAAAATCTATTTTAAACCGTATTTCCCTGTCTAATATGACTATTGGGCATATGGCTAACAACCCTACTCTGTAAAAAGAAAATGTCTCCTTCCTCGAAATCTGCCGTTAAACAGACGGCTTTGGCCCACCATGGGGCTGTTGAGCCTATGAAGTATAAGAAGATGATAGAACATTAATTTGAAATCATAATAATATGAAGTTTATTGATATGGTAGATATGAGAATGTCTCAAATTACGAAAAAATTATTATTCAAAAAAATATATACAATATTCTCAATGTTCAAAGTTCTCTCTCTCAATATTCTCAAATCATTCAAAAATTATAAAAACAAAAGATTTTCCACTTGAACTATTTTTGCTATTCCCATCTATTATTGTGGTGAAATAAAAAAGATTTCCATGAAATGGTATATTGATGTTAAAAATTTTTAGTTTAGCTGTTAACTTAAACTACTTCATTATTAAAAATGTCATTATTAATGTGATAATATTTAAATTTTGAGGATTGAAAAATGCTTCTTGGCAAGTTATTAGTATCAATGGAAATTATATTTATTTGGCAAAAATATGTATGACATTTTTTTTTTTTTGAACACCAGATAGTCCAAGAGACATGTAGATGAAGTTAGAATTTTGGCATGATTTCTCAAATTTTATTTCAATATCAACAATAATGCAAATAATGTAAAAAAAAATGTATTGTATAAATTTTAATATTATTGTTAACATAAAATATTGCATTATAAAATAAATAATATTATTAATTTGTATATAAATATTTGAGTTAAGTACATTGATAATTATTTTGAAATTAAATAAAATAATTTATAATTTTTACTGCATATATTATACAAAAATGTTTTTATTTGTGATTTAGAAAGACCAGATAGTCCAAGAAATATGGAGATAAAAGAGTTAACCAGTCGAACTGTGACATTAACATGGGTTCAGCCATACAGTGGAAATCTTCCTCTGACGCTATATTGTGCAACTAAAACGACAAGATGGTTAGTGAAATTACATTTTATTTGACATTTTATTATACAGATCTGTTATGAATTAAACAAATATTCAATTTTATTTTTATTTCCTTATTGATGCATTTAAAAACTCTATAAAAATAATTTCTTGGTAAGTTATGGTTTTATATTACTCTTTTAATTTGACATTTGATAGTTCTGGCTCTTCTATCTGGCTGTTTGTTTTTGAATGTCCTTGGGTGGATTCTGGCGTCTGTTGACCTTGACCCTTAGGTCGCGACACAGCGCTGTTTGCAGTATTTTCCACAGTGTTTATCGTAACTGTAACTGTCATTTATTATTTTTTTTTTTAGTAGTAGACATAAATCTGTGTATAATTTGTAACACATTTTTGAAAAAGGAATGAGTTATCAGATACATTTTTTGAAAAAAAGTAAGGCTAAGACATATATTTTTGTTGTTATAGAGTAGATCAGAGGTCGGCCTTGAGCATTTTTGCGGCCAGTGAGATTTATTACACTTTTACAAAATATATTTTATTTTATAATGACCAAAATAGTGGAAAACAATGTATTAAATACATTATGTGTGCATCCATATGTTCAAAAATTAGCTGTCGAAATTATGATAAAAAATTAACTTTGATTTTCATTTAATATTCTTGTGAATATGTGACAGATATTGCCTGTTTTATTTATGAATTTACAGTTATGAGTTTATCAGAATAATTAAATTATATTCTGCGAACTCATGATGCGCGAATCTTGGAAAATCTATGTTCCACTTTTGAGAAAACTGCAGCAAAAACTTGTTAGAGCTTTGGGTTCAACTTACACCTGCGAATCGGTTTTTTTCGAAAATGAAATTGACCCAACACAAAACACGCTCAAACATAACGGACACTAATCTGTAACACCAATTATGATGTGCAAATACCCAAATTGAGATCGATCTGCAAAAGTTAAGTGAAAGAGTGGAGAAACAAATATTGCACTGGTAAAATAAATATTCTTTAATGATTTCATTATTTTTATTTCATTTATATTTATATGTTTTTTATATTTCATTTTTAGCGTTATATATTTCTTTATAATGTACGTTTAGTATCAATATTATTATATCATCTATGCTTACATGTAGAAATAATAGTAAACACATTAATAATAACTATTTCAATTTTTACTTCAAAAATGTCTTTAGTGTATATAATTCTAATATGGGGATATATGATATTATATGTGCCCGGCGGGGTTATGATGCATTTCTGAAGTGGCTCGCGAGATTATTTGGGTTGGCCATCCCTGGAGCAGATTGTCACATCTCGTTTTAACTATAATTGCAGAAAATAATTTTTTTTTTCATTGTGCTTTTTTATCGATACAAGAATATTCAATTAAATAAATGTTGCTGAATGTTTGGATTCAATTTTGTAGTTGACAGACTTATGAAATATTTGTCGGATATTGATATAATCTGCACAAGTTCAAAATATGAGTAAACGCATTAAATATGCAAATGTTTTATTTGTTTAAATTTCCACTTGAAAGATTTATCTTTGAGTATCCTTTTAAAACATACTGAGGCACGATAATTCGAAACAATTACTAATTTGGCGTCCTGGTACAAAATCCGCCTGAATAAAGTGCGTAGGAGGATCAAATAACAATTCTGAATTGATAACAGAAAAACATTTCCCATTCTTTTTCTTAAAAGGGCATATTGCATTGAAAAACCAGTTTAATTATTTAGGATTAAACTAAATTATTTAAAAATATAAGAGTAAGCATGTACTGCTTTTCAATTGTAAATTAATAAATTATGAAGAAATTTAAAAGCATAGATATTTCTATTTCATTCAAGAACGTAATACACCAACATTTTAACTCTACAACATCTGTTCAGAAGTTAATTCAAATATATTTCTTGATTCATTAAGTTTCTATCACAATATTATTGAAATTCAACAAAGAGTCTTTGAAATGAAATTTGTTGAAAGTATTTCATTCAAAATAAATAAAAAAAATTGTAATATATTTCTTATTGCCTAATTGAATTATGCATAAATGATTGTCGTTAATCATTTTCTATTTATGTTTTTTCATAAACTTTTTTTTTCTAAAGACTCTTATTACTAATAGTTTTGACCATAATTTTGTTTCTAAGTTGCAAATTTTTTGCATCTTAGTATTTTTCCTTCGCCTAATATACCTTTTGTTTCAAATACGAAAAATATGACCCATTTTTTCAAAAATTTGATTCTAGTGTCTTTTAATTAATTATTGCAATTTTATTTTTTATGAATTCTCATACTAAGATGCGTATTTCAGAAATAAAGATGATCTTTCTGACGAAGTTGGTTTTGCTGAAATAAAGATAGTCCATCTTGATCTTTAATGAATAGTTTTTATCAGTTAAAATATGAGTAGTTGTAATAAAGTATAATCTTTTCTTGAATAATCTTCTTATAATAATCTACTTAATAATCTTCTTATAATAATCTACTTAATAATCTTCTTATAATAATCTACTTAATAAGAGTATTTGTAATTAAACTCACTGAAAACAAGAAAATATTAATCATATTTTGCTTTACTGGATTTTAAAGAACTTTTATCAAATTATTTTTAAGAAATGTTATTATTATCTGTCAACTATTAATAATTACATCTGCAGTATCTATATTCATTTTATATATTGCGCATTACTGATATTTGAAGGCGCAATGCAGTGAATTTATAAATTACTTTAATTGTATACCAATTTAAAAAACATGTATATTAAACAATATACATGTATATGTAAATAAAACACTATATATATGGAAATAAAACAGGGCAACACCCAATATAAACAAATATATACGCATATGTATACGTGAATAGAACAATATATGTATATGTAAAAACAATACACTCAAGAGCCAAAACATTATGAACACCCCTACATTTTGCAATGAACTCGCCTGGATGACGTGGAAGGCACGTGATTAGGTGGAAGTGGTATTTAACTGGTATTAAGTGGTGATAATAATCCATGCCAAGACGGGTTGAAGCTGTGTTGCTCGCCAAAAGGTGGGCCAACTCGTTATTGACAGGTGGTCATAATGTTTTGGCTCTTGAGTGTATGTATGTTCAAAAAATATCTATGTATATGTATGTTACCTTAAAAATATATAAATTTTGCTTCATTTTAGAACAATGGTTGGAACAAACAAAAAGCTTAACTGTGCCCGTCACTGAAACCAGTACAGTCATTGGAGATTTGTTGCCAGTAACCACTTATAATATTAGGATTCTGGCAGAAAATTCTTTGGGGCAAAGCAAGCCGAGTGAACCTATAACAGTAACTACAAAAGAAGAAGGTATTTAGTTGTCATCTGTCAATATTTTATTAGCTAAATAAATACATGACATCTTATCTATAGAATATATTTAATACATAATCTGTACGTAATTACTGTCATATTACTTAAATCTAATAAACAAGGTATTTTTTCTGAAAGTACATAGCTTTAAAAATATCACGATATTTTATATATTTTTTGGATACATAAGCAATTTCTTCATGTGACACTATTATATAAATATTAATATAGAAGTCAAACACATTTAGTTACAGAAATTAATAATTTGAAACAACTTTTTGTAGTTATAAAACAAATTGTTAAAAAATATTTTATTAAATTTTCAGAAAATTTTAGAAATCTTAATTTCATACTTTTACTAGTAATATACTAAAAATAATTAAAATAAAATAGATTATATTAATTTTCAAGATGTTATCAATTAACATTTTATCTTAGCACTACTGCAAATGCCTGCAAAACTCATTTTAACATAGTTAACCTTATGATGTAGAATGAAATAATGGGAATTATGTTAATAAATTTGAGTCACAGAAACGAAATTGATTTAAACTCATCTTCCAATAATTTTTGCTACGTTACTTAAGCTCAGGATACCTTTTTTTTTTTGTAAAAGTCAATTTTTAATATGACATATTATAATTATATAACTTATTAATGTAGAACTTTAGCTACTTCCAACAGTCCAACGAATTCATCCCGGCCGAGCCCCCAATTTTTGTAGGGTTTATACCGGTTTCAATAGATTCATCCTGTCGAACCTACAGTTTTTAGTTACCAGTCTAACAAAAGCTGTGGTGTCTTTTGCAGGGGTGTTTAGGGTATTTGACAGACAAAACGCAGTAACAGGACGTTACTTTAAATGAAGCCATTTACTGATTCATTATTTTACAATGATATTTACATTAATTGTTAAACATTCACAATCACATTCTATCTCTGCTTGACGCAGCCTTTCTCAGTCTCTCCCTCTCTCGTGTCAGTTAGAGTTCTCTTTTCTCTTTCTTTATCTACGGGGCCTCTCCCCTTCTCCCGGGGTCAGAGTTCAAAGTTGAATACTCCCCACATTGTAAACAGGCTCTGTCAAAGACAAGCAACTGCAATGTGTCGCCCCTGCTGATTACCACACAAATAAATCCTACATTAATACTTTTTTTTATAACATTTATTCTAAATAGTGCATATAATTAACAGTATTAAGACGATATCTATTAACATTACCTAAACTTACTTCTAATGCTTATAATCATGTATTTCAATGTAATCACATACTGTTATTAATGCTGCAAATAACAATTGCCAACCAAATATTAGTTGAAACAGTGAAAAATTATTTTATCTGATTTCCACTATCTTACCAATTTACTGTTTTACTTTCATCTTCCAAAAACACTTTCATTCCAATTATGTTTCAAAATAAAATTAAGTACCTTACTACCACCAACTATAACTGGAAAATGATTTGAGTAAAAATATATTAATAACATTTTAAAGATAATATAAAGTATCAATTACTTATGACAGGCACACATTTTAATGTAGTCCTACACAGCCATGCTTACTATAACCATCATAAGTATTGTTAAAAAATACCAGCCACAAAAGTAAAAGTATTTTTTATCCAAATTTCTTTGCTCGATCTTTAATAATTCTCTTCATATTTTCAAGAAACGCATTTCCAAAACAGATAATTGTTTTGCTGATTCATTCTAAATGTCTCCTTTGTTACCATCTACTACTACAACATAATTTTTTCTAACAGAATATGTTAATAAGACTTTATCAATAAACATAAGTGAATGCTAACTAAATACTACTACTAAAACTTATTATTATGTATTTTAACATTATATTAAGTTTTAATAGTAGCATTTAGTTAGCATATATTGAAGATTTTTTAAAGCTATAAGTACATATCCTGATTCTTCCATCTCATTATGTATTGACTTTATCATCTAAAAGTCTGTTTTCATAGACAAAATATAACATGATACATTATTAATATTGAACTTATTACCAACTATTTTAACAAAAAAAAAAGTATGTTAGTTACAGTTGATAAGATTATATCAATTAACATTTAATTCGTTAAGCTACTATTAAGAATAATTATAAGAATTTATTTTTAAAATTACTTACACTATTATGTGTATTTTAAGTGATATTGGAAACTGATATGATATTAACATATTCCATGACAAATATAATGTCTATTACCTCTAAATATAGTTGATGGCCGATTTTAAATAGAACACTGTGTCTTAATATAACGCTTATTATTGTAGCAACGTTTATACATTGTAATGAAGCTAATTCTAAAATTTAAATGATCTCCTTCTTTCACTATAAACTTAATGAATTGAGCAACCCAAACAAGCAGATAAGATAAGTTAACATCACCGTTGCGGTATACAAAACATTTCCGATTTCAATTAACTTCGCCGTGAAAACTATCGCTAATACAGATAACCATCCATTTTGACGCAACCACGCAACGTGTAGCAGACTCCAAGCATTGCGAAAACGGTTAATAAATATCAGTCACGGGAGCTTAAAATTGTTTTATCCTCAACCCTTCAACTTCATCATTTTACTACCTTGATCATCTTCGAGAACCACTTACTTTATTAAATTTAAGTGGTTTACATACATTTTTAGTTATATTAATTTTAAAAAAAAATTTGCATTTAAGTTTACTTATATTTTAAAATTGCATTCCTTTTTGACTATAACCTTAATGAATTGAGAAAGCTAAACAAGCAGATAAGATAAGTTAACGTCACTATTGTGGTATACAAAACATCTCCAATTTCAATTAACTTCACTATGAACCATTGCTAATACAGCTTATGATTAAAATCTACTATTGCGAATAATTAAAAGAATTATTTTTAAAATAGCCACCCATTGTTATATGTATTTTAAATAGCACGAAATCTATAAACATATGCCATTATAAATATATTGTCTATTACCACTTATTATATTTACATATTTACAATAGTATATACCACCATAAATTTATAATAGTTATTAAGACACAATGTGTAAATCTCTGCAGTTAAGCTAATTTTAAATTTTTAGTGGTGTTTCTCTTTCACTATAAGCTTAATGAATTGAGCAATCCAAACGAGCAGATAAGATAAGTTAACGTCGTTGTTGCGGTATACACAACATTTCCGATTTCAATTAACTTCGCTGTAAAACCTATCGCTAATACAGACAACCATCTATTTTGACGCAGCCACAGACTCAAGTATTGCAAAAACGGTTAATAAATATCAGTCACGGGAGCTTAAAATTGTTTTATCCTCAGCCCTTCAACTTCATCATCTTACTACCTTGATCATCTTCGAGAAGCACTTACATTTTTTCCTTGCAATTTTTATTATTCCTCGAAATGTTTTAAAACGCCCTCTCTATAAAATTGGAGCTCTTACTCTTTTACCCCATAACCTCCAGGATCATCAATTCTGGGCCCTACCCCCTACCCCATTGCTCCACCCCCCTCTTCCCCATTCACCCTCGAGACTTCATTACCAAAAGTTCGATTCGCGTATCTGACATTCCAGAGGGTTTATCACATAAAAGAAGCGACTACTTCGTGCATCTTAGGACAGTAACACGCTCTTCTGCCACGAAAAATGTAAAAAGAATTTTATAGAGGCCCTCTTTCTTACCTTAATATGGTCTTGGAGGAGGGTTTTTCAGTGCACTTAACCGTTTTTAAGGCTCCGTATGGATCGCTCTTCAAAACCTATTGTGCAAGTTTATTTCTATACAGGAAGTAAGCCAAGAAAATTTTATAATACGCATTATATAATAGTATCAAAGAAAAAATAAGTTTGGTTTGTGGATAGAAGTAAACAAATATGGCTCCATACCTTTGATAATATTTTTGTGTGTTTTATTTTTGTTATTACA
The DNA here is from genome assembly GCA_021605095.1 of Caerostris extrusa. NCBI lineage: Eukaryota > Metazoa > Arthropoda > Arachnida > Araneae > Araneidae > Caerostris > Caerostris extrusa. The sequence goes on along the minus strand of BPLR01009751.1, from coordinate 28,811 downwards.
GTGAAGTATTTTCTGCATCATTAGGAATTGTTGAATCATCTTTTAAATATAAATATTTTTATAGATGGCTTTCAGTATGACTCGTAGAATTTATTGAAGCTTATGATACCACATTCAAAAGACTTTTAAACATCGTTGGAAAGATTTTTTAAGGATAGAAAAAAAGGATTTTATTTATTTTTTTTTCCTATGGTTATATTTGATTAAATGTATATCCATTGTTTTAGCCTGAAAAATTACGAATATACAATAATTATTAATATAAAATAGCAATAATAATAATATTGACATTGAAGTTAAAATATCAAAAATACATCCTGCATTCAGGAGATATGTTTTTTTTTTTTTTTTTTTTTTCTAAGTTGTTATGAATTTGCCTTTCATAAATTTAATGTTAACGTCTTGAAAGAGTTAAAGAGTTCCTCATTTTTAGGATGATGGTGCATGTATTAATGTTACAAAATTACAAATTTTTTTATTAAGAAGAATAAATTATTTATTTTTCTTTTATTTATCAGTTATTTATTATTTATTTATTTATTTTTTATTTGTAAAAGGAGTTCTTTGTTTTCTTTGACAAGAGCTTTTTTTAATAAATAGTGCAATAATAGAAATTGTTACATTTTTAATTACAATTGAAATTAATAATATTACGATAATAATTAATTATATTGAAATCAATAAATTAATAATAATACAATTTTAAATAACTAATTTTAATTAAAAGAAAAACTAAATATGTGTTAATTTCACTAAAATGAAGCTTTAAAATGTTTTTTTTTTTTTTTTTTAAATTACGTTTACTGCGCAGCAAAAAATTTTTTAATTATTTTTATGATAAAAATATCTTCATATAAGAACATTGATTTTGCAATTTTTTACAAAAACTTTCTAGATAATTTTTCAAATTATATAAATTACTATTTTTAAATGTTAAAAATAATTGAATAATTACCATGAATAACTAATTACTTATATACGAAATAATTTGTTAATATTTTATTGTGAATAAAATAAAATTTACTTATGAAATATATGGACATTAGTAACTTTAAATTCCTTATTTTATATGTATAATAAATATAATTGGAAAATACATAGTTTGGTTCAAAATGTATTATTAAAATTCAATCAAAATTTCTATCAAAATTTATTATTTGTTTTCATATACTATTGCGAAAATGTGGCATTCTCTAACATTAAAATATTTCTCTAATGCTAATTTTAAGTTCGTAATTCTAATGGGAATCCTTAATGGCATTCTTTATTTTATTTCTTTAGTTTGAAATTTAAGTTTGTTAATAAGCTATTCTTACTAACAATTATCTTTCATTAATGTAATAAATCCCAAATAGTTCATTGGATGCTATGTATTTCTTTACTCTAATTAATATATAATAAAGATAATGTAATGTAATGAAAAATACCCAAAAATTAATCAGTTTTCTTTTTAAATAACATAAATTGTATACACAATTAATTGAAAGATTAATAAAGTAATTAGAACGATAAGCTATTACATTAAGTTATTAATGTTTGGAAAAGAATAAGAAATGAAATGAAGAAAGTGAATTTTGAAATAAATAATTTGGCTTTAACCAATCTTCATCCTTTGCAAATTTTTGAAAAAATAAGCTTATTGTTGCATTATTTACAATTTTCTTAATATCATGAAAATATTCTTCTTTTTATAGAATTTAAAGGGATTCAGGCTTTAAAAAAATTATGAAAATATTATAAGTGCACTGATGAATGCTGCGTTTTTAATAAGATAATCTAATTTATTGAATAAGAAGAAATAAATGAAATACACTCATGTCCATAAATTAAGGATAATGAAGTTCAGGCAAAGAAAGAGGCAGAAGCAAAACAAATTTGACTTATTTGTAAAGTATATTTATTAAACAAAAGGTAAAGAGCAAAAAAATGCTATATGTTTGACATAATTAATAAAAATTGCGATTTGCGATGCATTACAGGCCTTACAACGCCTAGGCATGCCGAGTATCAAATTATGAATCAGATCCTGGGTAATATTACACCACTCATCAAGCAATGTCCTCCGAAGTTCCGGTTGACAGGTGGGAGGGGGTTGACGGGCTGCAATTCGTCGGCCAAGAATATCCCACATGCTCTATTGGATTCAAGTCCGGTGAGTATGCTGGCCAATCCATACGGGTGATATCCTCCAATTGAAGGCATTCGTCTACAATGTTTGCACTGTGAGAACGGGCGTTGTCATCCATAAACAGAAATTCAGCACCCATGGCACCCCGAAACAAACGTACATCTTGTTCCAGAATGACATCCCGATAGATGCGGCCTGTCATCGTGACACTCTGAACAAGCAGGTCAGTTCTGTAACCAAGAATAATTCCTCCTCAAACGAGACATCCTGCACCACCGTAACGGTGTCGTTCAATGGTGTTCTCTTGGTGGTAACGGATACCTGGCGCTCTCCATATGAAAGTCCGGCGAGAATCAGACTGCAAACTATACCTGGACTCGTCGGAAAACATCACACCAGACCACTGTTGCGGTGTCCACAATGCATGCTCGCTACTCCAGGTTAATCGCAGGCGACAGTGAGTTGCGATAAGTGGAACACATCTGGCAGGCCTACGAGCATATATACCAATGTGCCCTAAGCTTCTGTAAACGGTCTGCCTTGAAACTGTCGTACCGGTAGCTGAAGAGCGCTGACGAAACAGGTCTGATGCTGTGCTCCGTCTGTTTCTTTTGGCAGTAACTGCTGAATACCGGTCCTCATTCGGCGTTGTAACTCGGGGGCGTCCTGTGCTGCAACATCTACTCACGTTACCATCATCTTGGAATCGTTGCCAAAACCTGGAGATGACACTCTGGGCGATTCCAAGTTCCTCGAATACTTCCAGCTGGGTACGTCCACATTCCAGTCGTCCGATAATTCTACCACGTAAAAAGTTATCCAAATGCTTCCTTTGGGCCATAACTATGCGGTTATTGCACTGAAAGGCTTTTAAAGCGCTTGTGAACAATTTTACTTCTTTGAAACCATTCCTTATATACCCCTCTCTTACACTCTCGTCATTGTGACGTACTATCCGCGCCATCTGGTGGTTTCCTGTAATTCGCATATTCTTCTTCAAGATGTGTGTGATAATTCTACAGGTGAAATTTTTATTTTAGAGTTCAATTTCTGTGTGATTCTGAATTATCCTTAATTTACGGACATGAGTGTATTTAGAAGATAATTTCAAAAATATGCAAACATACGTTACATTGCATGCAATTTTTGGTGACTATTTAAATACGTTCAGTAGATACTATTTTGCATCCTGATGGCCTAGAGACCAGCTCTCTGACGTTCATTGCGGCAGTCTTCTGGTTCAGTCGGGGCTTGACGTATTAAGTGGTTCTGAATCCACTTTAGACCGTTGGTCCCGGTCTATCCCGGTCTATGACAATAGAGCGTCACAGAGTCCAAACAGACTTCTCACCCACACCATTCCCAAATTGTAAAGCAACTCAGCTCTAGGCACAGTGATGTGATGTGGTGTAGTAGTAGTAGTGGTCTAACAGATCGTAGGACTGGCAACCTTACCCCGAAAAAAAAACATTACCTGCCTCGAAAGCTCTTCAACAAAGGTAGACGCCCATCATGGGGTTGTTGCCCCAATGTAGAAGACTTTTTTAAATATAATAAGGCTTCTTATGTAATTATTAACTTTTGTTTGTAAGATGAAGGTCACAAATCCTCTTATCAGAAGAATATTTTTAAATGCGTGAAATGGAACCAAAGATAAAAGCATGACATAGAAACTAATTAACAATCAACTACTTATGGTATATTTAGGCACACAGTGTAATAAAATACGTTACAAAGTGCATGATGTTTAAAATTTTATTATTAATCTGGAAAAGCCAATATTGCTGTTGAATGAAAATGGGGCCAGATTGGTCCAATGTCTAGCTCTCTGGCGCTCTGTGCCATGTATGTTTATAGTAGTTTGGAATCCACTTTAAGCCGTAGATATCGGTCTCATATGAGTGTAAGAGCGTCACTGAGCCAGTCAGACTTCTCTCACACATCATACCCAAACTGTAAAGGGACAACTCAGCTCTAGGCACAGTGATGTGGTTAGTAATAGTAATATTGAATCTACATGTTATATGATAGTAAACAATCTGCTGTTTTTCATTTGAAAAACTATATGCATACAGTTAATAATACTGTAATTTATGCTATACATTCTTACGATGAAAGCTAGATTTATTAAGAGAGAGGTAAAAATAAAGATAATTTTTTTTTCGCTAGTCTAAGTTGATGTATCTTCTAAACTACTGATTCCCTAAGTTGACGATATCGCAACCCAGAAAAGCGAAACAAAAAAAAAGGGCGATAGTAACTCCAGTCCATTTGGGCGACGTTTAATAAAAATAAATGCACGATGAAAGCATAAAAAGGAAGATAAGAGAATTCGTCCATGATTCTACCAACATTACTTGCAATTTAGCTACCAAATATCTGGCTGCTAAAACAAATGCCTACAGTTTATCCTGGATTATAGGTAGTAATTCAAAAGTTATTAATTATGTTATCTTCTTTAAATTTAGTAAAACTGTAAAGTGGCTTTAGTGCCATCACAAAAACAAGTAAAAGGAATGGAAAAATAAAAAGAAAAAGATGAAAAGAAATCGACTACAAATAGCGAATTACCGTGACTTGAGATTACTACCAAAATAGAGAACAAGGATGAATTTTATAATAGCAATGTACTAAGTTTATAATCCTCATCAAAATCATTTTCAATGTTGTTATAAGATTCTCATTTTCTTATTATAATTCATTATCATTCATGTGTGTGTGTAATGCTAACGTTGTTTTGTTTGGTTTTGATAAATAAGTTTGTACTTTCATGCTCAAGGTACTCAAGGTAAGGTGTCTTACTCAAGGTAACACATTTTTATTTACTATGTTACAAGAATAGTTATATATATATATATATATATATATATGTTTATATATATATATATATATATATATATATATATATATATATATATATATATATATATATATATATATATATATAATATATATATATATATATAGAGAGAGAGAGAGAGAGAGAGAGAGATCCATAAAAACACACCAATTTCCAAGAGATGTTAAGCAATTTTTAAAGGCATTGGTAGGCAAATAAGTTTGAGAAGCACTGTTCTACACTAAGTCCACTGATTCGTTAAGGATTCAATGAATCTCCTGATAAATAAACTATACTACATGTATTTTTATTAAATTGCTATCCTTAATATAATGTCTATTGAATACTGAAAACTGTTTTTGAAATTTGTAAATATTAGTCAATCTATGTCAATTCTAGTCAATCACACAATGATAATGATTTCTAATTAATTGCTCTTAATGTAATTAGTTCGATTCGATTAGTTCGATGTAACATTTTGTTCATGTCTTATAATGAACAAAATGCTACATTTTAGATTGACTACTGTGTGAAAAAAAAAAAATATTTTATTTGATGATCTTAACTTTTTCCGTTAAATGAATTAATTTTCATAGTATTTTTAGTATTAACTTTTTAAATAATAGTATTTTATAAATTACTTATATAAATAAACAATAATTTCAATAGCAAATATAATTATTCCATTTTATAAATAACTTTTCAGCGTAATTCTTTATTTGCACAGAAATTTAAGAATACTTTTTTTTTTTCTTATTTAAGCAATATTTATATCAAGTTATTGAAACAATTATTGTGAAAGTAAATTTATTATAATGAAGAACAATTTTAATAATATTAATCTGAATAATAAACAAATTTATTACTAAAAAATAATGACAATATGGTATGAAAAATCCACAAAAAGTGGAACAAATTCCTTTTAAAATGTCTTAAATTGAATATATAATTGCAAAATAAATAAATTTAAGATGATAGGTAAGTTTTGAATACTAATATATTAAATTCTTAAATATTTTTCTCATTTAAAAATAAAAATATTAGTCTCAATTATTTTTTTTATTATTTGTTCAATAAATTGACTTTTACATTTAAATGCAAGCTAGATTATTCTGGGCAATTTACCGAATATTCAATTGTTTATACCTTGTTCTACAGGAAATGAAGCTACCTCTCCCCAGGGTTCCAAACACCAACCAACCAATACAAACTAGATTTAAATAGTTCTCTAACAGTTTTTTATTTATCTTTTAGATATTTTCAATTTTTACGAAGATAGAAAATATCAATTCAGAAATATATTTCAATATATATACACATATATATATAAAGATTTTTTGCCGCTTGCACAGGAAGTACGCAAGCAGCAAAAATATGCAAATACTTCCTATGCAAATGTCTTATTAAAGCTATTATAAATTAATTTCATTTGACATCTATGTGATATTTATGGAAAATAATATTCAAATTTAATTTTAATCAAGAAATTTATCCATTAAATGCTAGACTCAAAATATAAGCCTCAAAAGACTCAAAATATAGACACAATAGATAGTTTTATAAGTTAAAAATAGTCAATAGATAGTTTAAAATATAGTTTTATAAAAACAAACACTCCTTATTAGATATCTTAAGATATATATTGAAGCGAATTGATGTTAATCTGCTTTTAACACTTGTATTATACTTATTTTATTTAGTTTTATTTATTAGATTTAATTAAAATTTGAGTAATATGACAATTTTGAATGGAGGTATTCCATTTTAATTTTCTTTAAAACTGCTCACTATTGTCCATGCATACTAAATCTAACAATGCACAACTAAACAATGAATGCATGGACAATAGTAAAACTGTTTTAATATTGTTCAATGATTCATTGTTTGGTTTTGTTTGAATTTATTAGTTTAAATTGAGTGTTTAATTTAGACTTTTTTTCTTTTATTCTTATTTTAAATAAAAATGCAAACAACATAATTAACAATCTTTCAAATTTCATACTCAAAATGAATAAATATGTACGATTGTTTATTCGTATTCTTTAATGTTTGTATTGTGCTGCCATCTATGAGAATTATTTAGAATAATATCCTTATTTTTATACCGCAAATATTCGTAGGTAATTGAGTTTGTAAAGGATCTTGACTAACATATTTTTTAATGTTTGATTTGCTGTATTAATTTTTAATTGACTTTTCTGTGTTAACTTTTTTTTGTGCAAAAGCAAAATTGTTTTAAAAACAACTTCGATTAGCTGCCATTTTTTTTCATTGAATAAATTTATGTAGCAATAGAAATAACTTTTTATTGTACATAATTGCTAAGAATAATCAATTCTGTTTGAAAATATTAAATTAATTTGAAAAAATTTTCAAAACAATAATGAATTTAAAATTATTTGTAGCTCCTGCAGCTCCACCTGCCGATATAAGAGCCGAAGCAACAAGTTCATCATCAGTTAAAGTGTCATGGATGGTAAGTAAATTAATATATCAGTTAAACACAATGCCAATCAGGAAAATGCTCAGCTCAAAATACCTGTATGAGCCTGAACTTATCTTTGAATTCATTACAGCTAAGACAACTTACTATATGAGTTCTTTCATAATTTATGTGACATTTAAACCCTAAATAAAACTTAGATTTGATCAATTAGATCGAGCTGTGTTTTATCTGATTCAGATAAAAAATGTTTCTTATTTTTCCTTTGAATATTGTTAGACTTTGTGTTATGCATTGATTTAATCATAAAGCCACTGTGTATTTTGATCGTTCAAATTTACATAACAATCATGTATATTGATTTCAATTATAATAGTTGAAATTTGAGTACAATTAAAAGAAAAGCTTATAAAATTTACGAAACAAATAAGAAAAAAGAGTATTTGTGCAATATATAAGTTTTGAGCCTACTTTTCTTTTGTTAATTTACATAATATTTTCCAACAATTCAAGAAAAATAAAACAAAATATAATTATGTAATTCCCAATCATTCACATTTAATATCGTTTGGTCAAAACATTAATCAAACAATACCTCACAAATTTATCACAAAAAAAAAAAAGAGTTGACTATTTTTCACCCTTAAAAATACTCAAAATGGAGATATACCTAAAAATATAATATCTAAGTTCATTTTGTGATCAGTTTCAATATGCAACATGATCTTTTCTAAAATAGTGATATACCATGCTTAAAAGTGTTATTGTTTACTCAATTTTTTCATTGTTGTGTCAAGAAGTTTAAAGACATTGAAGTGTATCATGTGGAAAGCTAAGAGCTGCAATTCATTTCTTTAAAGCATCCTAAATATGATCAATGTTGTTCCTGTTCGGAAAATGGATTGTCCACCCTTACATACAATAATCTTCTTCTAGAGATAATAATTCAACCAAATTCCCATTGGCTGTTATTAGAGAAGATTTGAAGTGGAATGGTGTAGAGGTTCTGTGTTTTTCCTTGCAGTTATCTGCAAACAGCGGTTTACTACTTTAAAGCTTCTTCACTCTTACCTTTCTAATAGAAGCTTTTCAGTCAAATTGAATAGAAACTATTCCTCAATGAAAAACATCCAAGCTGGCACACCTTAAGGAAGTAAAATTTCCCCACTGTTCTTCCCCCATTTTCATTTGTGATATGCCTACTAGATTCAATACCAATACAGCAATTTATACAGATGATACCGTCATTCATTGTAGAATCAGATACTTTAAATATCTTGCCTGGGCATTAAACAAACATCTAAATGACCTTTCTAAATAGTATGATTAGTGGAACATTGCTCTTAACATTAAAAAAACTTAAGCAGTCTTCTTCACTAAGAATTAAAAACCAAAAACCCCAAACTTATCTTCTGGAAATCAGAAATAAAATATCTTGGAATTTATCTTCATCAATATCTAAATTGGAATTTTTATTTTAACTATGTCAAAAAAAATTCAGAAAAAAATTTGAAGACTCTATCACCTTATTGCAAGAAACTTAATATGAACAGAAATAAAAACTTCTGATGTTCACCTCGATGCTCTTTCGTCTATACTGGCCCTGTATGGGCCTATGCAGCTAACCATAATACAAAAATCTTGGAAGCTCAACAAAATATGACCATTAGACAAATAACGAATGCCAACTGATTTATGAGAAACGATGATATTCAAGGATTCATCTCACTGCTATCTCTCAAAAGTACTGGCAAAAGCTGTTAGAAATATTCTTCAATAATATTGACAACCACCAACACCTGGCCATTCAAGAGATCGAGCAATATAAATCCGTACTCTAATTTAAAAAAAACTAGGAATATTCTTCTTTAACCTCCTACCTAAATTCAAATTTTTTAATGTTTATCCTTTTTTTTAATTCTAACTGTCTCCCTTTTAACTTCTGGGAATTGCCGATGTTTACACCCCTGTTATTCTTTGCCACCACCGGAGATGAGACAGCTGAAAGGCTAAGTGACCTTCAATAATTTTCAACATCTGTCTAGATCTTCTACTATTGAGCCAAAACATAATAACTTTACAGAAACTAATATATATAAATATATATATATATAGATACAATTTTCATACATTATTTTATTTCCTTTCAGGCTCCTCCCAAAGAAATGCGAAGAGGATCCATCAAAGGCTATTATCTGGGCTACAAAGTACTCAGGTCATCTGACACTTTTACATACAAAACTCTGGAATCAAGTGGTGAAATCAGAGAAGAGCACCACTTAACTAACCTTCGCAGGTTTACTCAGTACGCCATCCGACTCCAGGCTTTTAATAAGGCTGGAAGTGGACCACATTCCGAAGAAGTAACAGTACAGACATTGGAATATGGTAAGAAGTGGATTTTATTGAAACATATAACACCTTGCACTTATATTCAAAACAAGTTACAAATTAAACATAAATAAAGAAAATACTACAATAAACCATAAATACAATTTTAGGACTTTATTACAATCAATAAAAAATGCTTAAATAATTATTTCATACTTTGCATACAAAGTGTTTAATATTGAATTATACCAATGATATTTATAATTGAAAATCTATATTAGTATATGTCATGGGATGAAACAATGAGGTTCTGCAAAATATCACACCAAACTTAACATTCAGAGTGAATGAATAATGATTATTTAAATGGCTTACATTAGAAATGACCTTGTTTGAAACATTTTATATCTTTAATTATGCGCTTAAAACTCTTTTATAATTGACTAATATTAATTATTAAATAACTAATATGAGTGATATTAAAATTTATCTGAACTTTATAGCTTTTCATTAAACTGAATTAGCAAATAAATTTAATTTTCATGTTATTTTGCAAACAATTATAATTGAATTTGACTTTACACATAAAACAAAAATTACAAATGCTTAGTTGATTAAAATGTATTTTATTTAAAAAACATATTGAATGATATAATCTTTATTTTAATTAACATATAACTAAAGAAGAAAGTATGCGTGCTAATACGTAGATAAATTTATTACTTTAATACTCATAAATATAAAAAAAAAAGAAAGTTCAAAAAAATTTAAATGAAAATTTTTGGATCAATATTTATTAATATTATCTACTGTATAATATGCATTTTATGGAAAAGGCTTTTATCAAGGGACTGGAATTAACAAATAGTATAATTTAGTAAAGTAGGAATAATATAATTTGATATGTTAGTATAAATTCTATTTGAGCTCTTATTATATTTATTACACGTTGGGTAATTAGATCTCATGCCCAAATGAACTCCTTAAATGGAAAATTTTACATTTAGGTTAAAATCTCCTTATATTAATTTAATATATTATTTTCAAATGATATACTTTTAATGGTAATGTTAGTCATTTAAACTACTTCGTAATTTAATAAGAGAAATGATAATGTAATAGATTATAATGCAGAGCATTCAGATAATTAATTTACAATTAGTGAAATAATTATGAATGCATTATAATTAATAAATTAATAATGCTTATGCAACTAATCACGAAATGAAAATGTTAAGTGATTAATTTTCATGCATGAGAATTAAGAAAAATTTACAAGCTATTACATGTGGTATCCTCTATGTGTTGAATAAAAGCATGTCTGTTTTATCAGTTTTATGGAAACGTACCTAAAAATAAAGTAACAAAATATTATATAAAACAATAATTATATTTCCTTTTATAGAGTAATATATCATTATAATGACGATTAAGGAGTGGTAGTTGTTAGTTCAGTAAAGTTGGATATTTTGTGCATGGAAACTAACTTCTTCCTTTAAAATGATTAAATGAAACGTTTTGCTGCCACAAGTAACAAGGGCCCCTACTAAACAAGTTCTTTTAGGAGTTAGGTACTCTCTCAGAAACTCTGAATTCCCTTACAGGACTGTTGACTAACTGCCTGATGGCTAATGCCTAGTGCTCTGGCCTTTGATACTACAGGCTTCAGGTTCGAATACTAACTGTGGTATGGGTGTTTGTTAGTGATTCGGAATCCGCGTTAAACCGTAGCTCCAATCTCCAGATTCTAAGGGATAATTATCCCAAAGTGTACTCACGATGACATTAAAGTGACAAACCAAACCGTATGACTGTTGACTCTCCCTTACATTGATCTAATCTAATCTGGTGTCTGAGTTCCTCTATATATACTGAAACCAATTTCGCCAAGTGTTATCCATGACATCCGTTTTGCAAGAATGATCAGTTGATATTGGTTTCTTCCCTTTCCTATTCTTTATTTTCTCTTCGCGCAGGATCAATCAGGGAGGTGTGCCTGATTGATCCAATGTTTCCAAAGAACATAGCATTGGTGTTTCGTCAAGAAATAGCGTCCCCTTTACCAATTCTTTTGTCTTCTATATTATTCCCGTGGGAATAAATGGTTCGACCATTATGAAACCAATATATACAATTAACTTCTTAATTTTATATATTAATGATATTTTTGAAAAATACATGTTATTTTCTCATTGGAAAATTATATTTTAATTGAATTTGAGAGACGGATTTCATATTGTTTTATTTGAATCAAAATTTGTATTCATTGAGAGTTATTTCATATCTAATATTAAGGATACTGAAAAGTAATCGGCAATTGCTTGCTTCCTTCAACAAGCTTGACTAGGCAATGGCCCAGCGTAACACGTGCAACATGACTTATGTTCAAATCTGCAGTTTTCTGCATAATCGCTGCTTTCAAATGCGAGGAAACTCGATGACTATTGTTACAGTGTGCGTAAAAGTTTCGTATCGTAATCAAATAGTTTGACAATCCTTTTTAAAGTTTTCTTTTTCATACGATATGGAAAAGCGAGATAGCTATCTTTAAAAAATCCAACCGGATATTAGTGTCCTCAAAGCATTACTTATTTTTATTAGTTGTCTATTTTTAAGACAATGTACAACAAACAAGGACATAAAAGAATAATAAAAAATGAAAAAAAAAAAAATAACATAAATATTTCACGAAATTCAATTGGTCATGTGTAAGCCGATTTCATCACCGGAACCTGTTATGCAAACATGTACATTCATACGCTTGTAATGCGCATGGGCATTCATACGCATACACATATGAATGTAATAATACATTATTATTTAGTATAAGATATCATTATATATTCCTTATTAATAATAATACGTTAGACGATAATATTTATATTCTTAAAACTAGGCAATTCAAAATGAAATACAGAGCCTGTGTCTTATTAGTATCTCTCTAATCCGCTATCTTAAGGTGATAGACACCTGTCAGATTACCGCATTTTTCAGGTTACAGAGAGTACATAGAAAAATAAATAAAGGACATACGAAATAAAGGACAAAAATACAAAATAAATATGTACATATGTTAACATCTTAAAAATGTATTAAGTAGTGGCAAATTAAAGAGACAATTAATGAACTGAAGGTTGAAATTCGAACTTGACATAGTGTGCAAAGGGCAAAGACAGGGATATTTAAGTTTTAACAAAAGAATGATTCATCACCAAATCACGTATTCCAGCAAGTACATTGGACAATTGGATAGTTTGGATTGGAGAAAGTTAAATTAAAGAGGGTATAATTTATTTGTAATCGCATTTCAAATTAGTGTTTATTTAACTAAAAGTGTTGGAATTTCATGTAGTTATTGAAGCAATATCCGTATTCTAATCAATTTTTTAAACAAGTGCAGTCTTTATTGCCAGCAAGTCAGTTTCTCATTTCCTCATCAAGCCTCATTTGGCGACTTTTTAGAGGAAACTAAATCATATTTATTTAGAAGATTGTATGATATTATATTTAGAAGATTGTATTATTGAGACTCTAACTGAAAAAATCATCTGTCGCACATATTAACTTGCATGAAAAATAATGTTACGTATACCCAGTGAATGGAAAACTATAAAATCTAAGCTATTCTGGTGCAGATTATTCTATCATATACGTCATCAGTCAAAAGAACTACGTCATCAATTAAAAGCTGCTCTGTATACTGAAGATGATTCTATTCTAAAAACTGCTTGTGAAAAATTCGTAGAAGTATCAGGGCGCTGTGTATCGAAAATGGATCAGAATGGGACCATAAGGCTACTTAAATTTCTTGTGTTTCGAACAGTTCAGCAACTAAATGATAATCGGTGGGAACTCTTATCGTAGCGTTATAAATTGTGGACATGAGGAACTACGGTTTGTCAAAATCTTTCCTGTCGGCACAGAGTCAAATGAATGAGATTGCCTTTTGTTTTCAGTTTCGGATTATCTTACAATATCAACGCACTCAATCCAATGAAGCAAGCCATTATTATGAGTAGAGAAATTGAAGAGACTGTTAAGCTATGGTTATAAGGAACAAAATTCTATTGCATGAAAAAAGAACTGTATGCAGGCTCAATTATTGACGTTATAACTGGGCTTACTAAAGTGTGGGTAACAAATTTGTCATCGAGAACTGAATTGATACAAAGTGGATGTATATAGCTAGTTGAACAGTGATAACAAATGATTCCATTTGTTCACTGACTGATTCAAATCAAAATGTCATTGTGAACATCAGTCCAGAAGGCAAGTGACTCGAGAAAAACTGGTAGAGATATTGGATACTACTTTGACCATTACTGTCAAGAAAAGGGTATTGAATTAACCTAAAAATTTTTATGACATATTCGAATTCAACAGAAAATTAACAGTCGTTCCTATAAAACAGAAGTATTACTATGTGTCAGCAACTTAGAGACATGTGACAGAAGACGAAGTACGGCGCATAATGAAAAAAAAACAGCATATAACCTTCAGATGGCCCATACTCATCTCCAGTAGCTCTTATGAAGAATAAAAATGGTTAATGGGGCTTTTGCGTCGATTATATAAAACTTAATAAGATTACTAGAAATAGAGTTTATCTGTTACCATTCATTGGTGATGTTTAGATGTTTAGACTGCCTCGCTGGTGCAAATTTTTATCAATGATGAATTTAAGCCGGGTTATATACAGACAGAGGTTGATAAAAAAAATAGGAAAGTTATCTCATAAAAGTTTACATAAATTTATCAACTTTCGTGGTTGGCGCATTTTTCAGATTGACGTTATTTCTTAAGCTATTGACAGGTTAATGTGAAATAAATGAACAAATGAAACATATTAACTACAGAATTGAAAGAACCTAAAATTTTGTTTAATAAATAATAAAAAAAATTGTACGGTCATTTTATCAAAAAATTTTCTTAGTATAATATAGACTCCTTTAAAAACGAAGAATTCGCCAATGTTGCGAACTGAGTATATTTCTAATTTATTTAGGTTACCATAATTACATTCAAGAAATTCCTTGTTCCATCACCTGCAGATGTTCAAAATTTTATAGATGTAGGGTTAATCTTAAAAGGAGGGGGGATATAACATGGGTAAGAAAGAATATTTTTATAGAGTTGTTTCTTCGTGTTGTAGAAAGTATTTTCATTGTTAGATCCACACATTGAATTTTATTGTTCAATCCAAAATGCCACCTAAGAATTCAATCAGACCAGAATTGACTCCAAATAAAAAGCCATACTTAAATCTATAGAAAATGGGAGATATCAGAAAATCGGAAATAATATAATAGACCGAGAATGGCCAAAGCTGGAGCTGAATTAACGAAGACAAGAAGTTTTAGTGTGTATTTTCACCGATTCACGACCACAATTTACATTCAAATTTTTATCAAACTTTTCACAGATAATTCTATTACAAAGCCTAGATCAACAGAAAAAAAATTCAAATTTGGCCAATAATTTAAAAAATTACTCATTTAAATTTTACGCCCATTTGGCAACTTTTCGTGGTTAGCAAATTTTCACTGTTGATGATATGTTTAAAGATATGTTGATATGTTAAAAGCTGATGTACTATTTTTAGATAGGCTGATGTAAAATAAATGAATAAAGCATACTAATAGCTGAATTGTAACCACCACCAATTTTGTTTAATAAATAAGAAAAATAATTGAATTGTCGTTTTGCCAATAACATTGTACCGGTTTAATTGACTCTGAACTTCTGTACACTAGACGAAGTCGCCAACTTTGCAATATAAAGTATATTACCACTTCCTTTCAGTTATCTTAGTTCAATTCAAAGAATTATGCCAATTCGACATATGGTCCAGAGTTAAATTTACTATTTAAATTACATTATTTATTGCTACGTTATATATTTGTTTTGTGTAGAATAATAAAATTTTTAATGTTTTTTTATTTATAAATATTTGTAAAAAAAATAATTAAACTGCCAATAGATATTCACAGGTGTAAATAATAAAAAAACTCATTGAACAAGTTGGTCTGGGTGGTTCTCCATCATAAATGAAGAAAAGGCGCAATTCGACATCTCCATTATGTGGGGGTTTTTAAGGACCCAATTATTTAGTTGACGTTCCTCATCAGTTTCTCATTGTGGATAAAATATTGTGTCATAATGGCATCAGTATTAAAAAGTAATATAAGTAAGACCTGATTAAGTATTCAACAGCCCTAAAGGAGATCTTTACAGCATGCTGACCATAAAATGACACACCTTACAACGAAATAGGTAACCACCCTTAATAAACATATGACATCTACACCGACGGAAATTCAAATAACAATTGAGACCTCTTCAGCAAAATGGTAAACGGGGAAATGAAAAAGGATGTATTTGCTATGGATCAGTGGTACAATACTCGCATGAGAAAAGAATTAAAAATTCAATCTTCCTGATTATTAAAGAGATTGAGACAACATTTAGTGAGAAGTGAGGAGAAAAATAATAGAAGAATGATATTATCTAAAGCGGCAGTGAGGTGAAGAAATGAGATGATCTACAGAGAATAAAAAATTGATTAATTAGAAAGAAGAATAGATCAGATGATCAAATCAGGGAAGTTGAGAATTCAAGATTCATTGGAAATGGTGATGGTGAAAAAAACATGAAATAAACATGAGACGATCTTCTAGTCACACCAAAAGACAGATAATATTAAAGTACAACCTTTAAATAAATAAAATAACTAGTGTTTGAACTTTAACCACCAACGATAATAATACAGGAATATTTGGTGATTAACCAATTTCAACCGTTGTGTTTATTAGTCCTGTGAATAAATTGTACATTAAAACTTTTTTTAATGTATTTCATTTGATAAATCATAAATATTATTTGCATGAATCCTATTTGAAGAGTTAATGTTTGCATTTTCTGATTTATCAGATTCATGCTTAATTAAGCCGTTTACTAATTAATTATAATATTAAGTTTTAATTTAATTCTTGTTTGTATAACTTATGTTATATTTTGTATATAATTTTTTTTATTTCAATCTTTATTGTGCTCTTTATTTTATGAACGTGTTATAATATTTTATCTAACAAGAATTATGTAGTAAAATCGAATCCATCAGATTGCATATAATATTGTGGATAATTTGTCAGATATAATACAAAGCGCCGTTATAATTTAATTGGTTTTAATGGGACTAGTTTGTTGGATAGTGCGGGTTCTATTAGAAGGTGTTGAATTAATTAAAAAGTTTTCTGGGTTGATATTTTATTTAGTTATATTATGGAACATTATGGATAACATTAATTTATTTAATTTTTATTTTAATTTAACACAATCCCAATTTTTGACTGGATGTTCGATAATTCGATAATCGATAATAATTCGATTGTTATAGGGGTTTATTAATAAGGTGGGATGAGCTGTTCTCAGTGTGATGTTTGGAATAACTAACTATAATAAAGAACGAGTCTGCATTCCCATGATACGTTTTATAACATTAGATATACGCTAGTTGAATTCCAAAGACTATAATTTCTGATACACCTTGATTTTGCTATTTCTTTAAACAAATACCAGGCTAAATATTTAAAATTGCTAGAACTGATTTGAGATCGGACTGTTTCAGCCGCGGTCATGTACATGCGGTAATTTTTAGAGTAAGGAGAGAAAAAATTTATACGTATTTTCAAATGCTAGAAAAAATGGAATATTGTTTACTATTAAGCTCTAACTGATAAATAAATATAATTTACAGAATAATTATGTATTTTTTGTTAATAAAAGATGTATTAAAAAAAAATCTCATCTTGAATGCAAATATTTTCAAATAACAAGTGGGCTGAAATGTTCATAGGCTGATACATAGATGGCTCTACTAGTATTAAATCCATATGATTTTTAGTTAGCCCTAACCTTCAAAAGACACGTGTACAAATTTGACAGCTGTTGCACTATTAGTATATGAGTTAAAGTATTTTTAGTGAAGCAACTTTTGTTAGTTTGAAAAAATGGATAAAAAGAAATTTCGTGTGTTAATAAAGCATTGCTTTTTGGCGATAAAAATACTATTGAAACCAAGACTTGGCTTGATAAACATTATTCGGACTTTGTACCAGGAAAATCAACCGTAGAGAAGTGGTTTGCTAAATTTAAACGAGGCGAAATGAGCACCGAGGATAATGCACGCAGTGGACTCCCTAAAGAGGCTGTTACCGACGAAAACATCAAAAAAGTCCACAAAATAATTTCTGATAACCGTAAAGTGAAGTTGATTGAGATAGCTGAGACCTTAAAGATATCAAAGGAACGTGTTGCACATATCGTGAATGAATATTTGGATATGCGAAGCTCTGTTCAAAGTGGGTGCCGCGCAAGCTCAAATTTGACCAAAAACAACAACGAATTGATGATTCTAAGCAGTGTTTGGGGCTGTTCAATCATAATAAACCCGAATATTTGGGTCGATATGTGACAATGAATGAAACATGGCTCCATCATTTCACATCGTAGTCCAACCGACAGTCAGGTGAGTGGACTGCACGTGATGAACCGACTCCAAAGCGTGGAAAGACTCAAAAGTCGGCTGGCAAGGTTATGACATCAATATTTTGGGATACGCATGGTATAATATTCATTGACTATCTTAAAAAGGGAAAAACCATAAACAGCGACTGTTATGTAGCTCTATTGGAGCGTTTGAAAGACGAAATCGCGAAAAACGGCCTCATTTGAAGAAGAAGAAAGGGCTGGTTCATCAAGACAATGCACCGTGTCACAAATCAATGAAAACGATGGCAAAATTGCATGAATTGGGCTAAAGAATTGCTTCTGATTCCACAGTATTCTCCAGATCTTCTCCCCAGCGACATTTTTCCTGTTCTCAGACCTCAAGAGGATGCTCGCTGGACAGAAATTTCGAGCCGATGAAGATGTAATCGCCGAAACTGAAGCCTATTTTGAGGCTAAAGACAAATCGTGCTATAAAAATGGTATCGAAAAATTGTATGACCGCTATAATCGTTGTATCGCTCTCGAAGGCAACTATATTGAATAATAAAATGAAATTCTATAAAAAAATTGTTTTTCTATGCTAGCCTACTTTTCAGCCCCCCCTATTATATATTTAGGTAATTTTAATATGTACGCAACTTTATATAAAAACTTTTTGATTCATTTTTCACATTAAAATCGGTATTACTTACATTCATACTTGCAATAAAAAAAAGGGGCTAATGCCTTTGATGCAAAATTTACCAAGTTATTTCTTTGATAGAAAAAAAAAGTTACTAAGTTTTAATTTTCTGGAGAGTTATATATTTATATATGCCAGAATTTATATATATATATAAAATATCCCTAAAGTCCCAAAGATTTTAAAAAATTTGAATTTGAGACACACTGGGTAAGTTGAAAACATAAACTATATGAGAAACGAAGTCAGAGTTCTTGTGTGTCCCGAAATTTATGTATGATATGTGTATATCTTTGAAATGCTTTTACCCGAACCAATGATAATTAATCCCATCAAGATATGTGTTGAAAAACTGTGATGTCTTTTAAATAAATGATAAACTGAAGAAAAATAATTTGTACTAATACTTGATTTTTTGTTTCATATTCAAATAACAGTTTTTATTTTAATTTGCTCTTTTATATCAACATTTTATACAATAAATTCTAGCCTTTGCTTTACTATTTCTCAATAGATGGCAGCACATTCTGGGTTTTTCTATTTTTTTTTTTTTTTTAAATGTTTTATTTTTAAATCGTTGTGAGATGTAATTGGTCAAAATTGTGTATTTAATTTGCAGATCATTACATAAAACACATTGTTTATCTTTTATTTTTAAACTGGAAACTGATAAAGTTTGCTTATTTTCTTTAATATTAGTCGTTTAAATTTGTTTAAATTTAGATTGCATTACTCCACATTTTCCTTTTTATTTATTAAGTGGAAATAAATACAATAAATTTTATAATATGTGTTTTATTGGTATTTATTGAACTTACTATTGTAAGAATGGTATTGATTATATTGAACAATTGTTGAAAGAAATAATAATGCTTAATAACAAAGTAATATTACTGTGCATTTGTTCCTTAAAAGGACAGAAAAAAAAATATATATATTTTCAATGATGAAGGTATTATCGTTCATGAAATCAGGAATGTAAAAATATTGAAATAAAGAGATTAGATAAAATAAAGCAAAGAATGAGCTATTTTGATTGGATTATTTGTTAAATGTATAATTCGCAGTTATAAATAAGGTAATAATAATTAGTTGATTGAATATATTATAACAAATGAAATAGTAAGACATTGATTAAAATTAATTATATAACGGATATAATTTCATATTGCAAAATAAATATGCTGGTAAAAATCTTAAGATAACCAGTTCACTTATTAAAAAAATATTGAAATCTTTTTTTTTCAAGGAAATATTTTACGTTTTAAAAACACTTCTTACGTTTACACTTTTTACTTATACAGTTGTAACGTTTATTTTTTAAGTTTTAAAAATTTATGTTTTTCAATTTACTTATAAATATTATCAATATTGCAGGATTGGATTTAAAAACTTGTTGATATAAGTCATTTGAAATTCAACATAACTTATTATAACATTCGTTTTTATTTTTCATATGTATATTCAAAAAATCAAAATTTTACTAATTTGACACAACTCTTTTTGGTAATTTAATTTTTTTTTTTTTTTTTTTGCAATATATATATATACTTAACTAAACTAATTTAAAATATTATTATTAGTTAAAATATTATTTTAACTGTTCTGAATTTAAAATTATATTTTTTGCATTCACCTGCAAAATTTTCTTAGTATATTATTTATGTTAAGTAACTTCTTTTTTTCCTTTTTCTTAAAAAATTGTTGCTTATTTTTCTGAAAGTTATTTCACATAATTAATTCTCATCGTGTTTTATCGAGAATAAGATTTTTTTTAAACATTAATATTTTATAAATATCATGCGATCTGTAACTATTAATTACTTTTTACAAATTATAAAATTTGCAATAGATATTTTCTTTTGCTAAAATTACCGAAATTATTTTTTAAAAAATGGTCTTGCGGGAAAATAGTTAATATATTAATAAGAATTTAGGAAAGATATCAAGAGATGGCAGCACATCTGATAAAATGTGAAATGAAATATTGTATTTTAACGAAAACAGAATACAAACAATATAAATTCATTTGTATTAATATTATATCTTGTTATTGTATATGAAATGTTTCTTAAGAACTTTTATAGAAAGTTATCAAATTTTTTAAATTTAACTGTTTTTGGTGATTGATGAATGTATTCAGTAAATGTCATGATCAGGCTACTTATATAGTATCATAGTTTGCTTTTTGTTATAATAAAGCAAAACATTTCAGCTCTCTATTAATAGTATTTCATAAGAAATAATGAAAATTATTTTATTTTTACTAAATAAATGGAAAATGCACAATTAAATTCAATTTTTAATTCTAAATTTTTCCGTACTTGAAACGAAATTTCCTTTTTACAAGTTATGGAAATGAAATTAACGAAAAGCTTAACCATTTAATATCTATTAACAAAAAAGTTCAATTTTGATATTAACTACTTGTAAAAATATACAATAGATAAGTATTCACTATCGTAAACCATTTTTTTTTTTTATTTAAATAATTACTCCTTTTGCTATAACAGAATCAGCAAAAGAAATCTAAAATTACATACCAAGTTGTATTGAGCAACATAATGTGACAGGTTTCATTACATGATATTACAACAATTAGTATAATATCTTCTCAGATTACATCGTACAGGTCTATTCAAAGCACTGATTCACAATTTATTTTGTAGATGGCAGCACTAAAAGATTCTGTTCAGTAATATTGAAAGTACAAGAAATATTATTTCTAATTTAGTACGATAAATATCATTATTGCTTTACAGGAATTCTATAATGTTATTAATTTTTTTAATTTCTTAATTTATAATAAATTTTTAAAATAATAATTATTTTAAGAAATTTCAAAATTCCCCAATTTTTTTTTTTTTTTTTTTTTTTACAAAAATAGCTTTATATTTAAAGAACTTTATTCCAAAGGGCAGATTACAGAATCAAAAAAATAATACAATAATAATATTTTCAAATATAAATATAAATTTTAAAATAAAGTAATAGCGCGATCAAAACTATACATGTTTTACAACCAGAAATACATCAGATTATTCAAAAACTGGATAGGATAATTTAA
Organism: Caerostris extrusa; assembly: GCA_021605095.1. Classification (NCBI taxonomy): domain Eukaryota; kingdom Metazoa; phylum Arthropoda; class Arachnida; order Araneae; family Araneidae; genus Caerostris; species Caerostris extrusa. Next base: position 6,810 of record BPLR01009751.1, on the reverse strand, counting down.
AGAAAACGTTCTTTTTTTTTTAACAGAAAAATTTTAATTTTTTAAAAAACGGAGAAAAAACACAGGATCAAAGTGTGGTTTTATTAAATTTAAATTGTTTTAAATTTAATATTAAATTCCAGCGCTTATAAAAATTGATTTTTTTTTAAACATTTTAGATTGTCGTATCTAAAAAACTGGGAAATTTTGAATGTATATAAATAAAGGACTTTTAATTGTTTTTATCATTATACAAATTCCTAGTATGTACAGTTATTCATAGATGGCAGCACAATATATTTCATTGAAAACATCTATTATTCAAATATTGCTTTTCGCAACTTTCTTTAAAGAATTATTTCGATAAAGTGTCCTAATATTATTTGCCAATACGTTTTTTTTTTTTTTAATTTTATTAATTATTTGCAGCAATGTTCTATAATGCAATACAGTTTAATGCATAAACTTTAGAAAAATATCATTTTAAAGGCCTTATTTCAGTATTAGGAAAAGTAAATAAAATATTTTATGTAAGAATTTTCTGAAATTTATTTATCTATGTTTAGAAAAAGTAATCTATAAATTTATATCATGAGATCACTTTAATTTTTATGAAATAATAAATGAGTAGTTTTCATGAAACTGAGGTAATCACAAAACATGAAAAGCGAACGGATAATTTAAGAATAAATGTATCAAATAATTATACGTGGAATTAAAAAAAAAAAAATGTTGTTAATGTGCAAAAAGGCATAAATAATCGTTTCCAACATTCAGTATTTTTATTTTAAAGTAAATCACCCATCTGTGGTGAAATTAATTTTACAGAAAGATACATTTATCATGCACTAGTACAATCAATTCGAAAAACTCAGCTCACCTGTCTAGTTTGGCGTTTTATGAAGCTTGTTGGCAATGTTAGCTGTCGTGCATTTCTGTCCTTGTAACGTAATAAACATGGAAAAATAAATATTATGGAGAAGGAAAATATGGAAATCCAACTATAGAGGGAGGAGTTATAAAAGTTATAAAAGTTCCTTCAATTCTTGAATATTTCAAAATTAAAAGTTCAAATTGATTTTTGTTCTAATAGAGCAGAGAATTTATCGAATAATTACATGCAAATTATCGAACGGATTATTACAAAGTAATAACCGGTCATAGACATAGTTATTTCCTTCTAGAGGCTAAAATATACTTGAAATTCTTTCAGGACAAATAATGTCTTATTTAGAAAGGAAATATCTTCATTAGAAGTAACTGGAATAGTGGAAGACACTGGGGGAACATTATTAATTGCAACAGTAGGAGCTGGAATTTGGTTTTAATAATGGAAGCAGAGGGAGACTTACTGTCAACCGGTTTAGAATTGAAGGTCCTTTTAGAGCACTATGGATTCCATTAGAGGCCATGCTGGACGGCTTTGGAAATATAAGATAGACTCACCATGAGGCAAGGTGACCATGCTTACCACTGTTGATACACTTCTAGTTTTCTATTAATCCACTGGTGGAATATTCTTTTAATAAAATGAGGTCCTTCACATTTTCAGCACCTCAGTCTAGAACCACAGTTGTTACAGCTTTGGTTTCATGCAAACTGCTTTTATACCTTTCATAATTTGCATAGTCCCCATAAACTGACAATAAGGTGCACCTTTTAAAGGGATAAGTGCATTTTATAAGGTGCATTTATCCCGATTGACACTTTTATTTTAAGTTAGAGGACCGAACTAATCTCCAAATAGACCAACAAAAATTACAGCCATTTAATTTAATATATTTTTCTTAAATAAAGCTAATATTTATTAAATTATTACTGTGCTAATATTTCTATACAATTTTTAATATTTACATACTATTGTAATATTTTATATACTGTTGCTTTGTAATTATACAGGCATCGAAATTCATGTTAAGAACACAATGAATTTAGAAAATACCTGTTAAATGAAAGTCTTTAGATTAGGAACCTGTGATGTTGAAGAAGTAAACAATTACCAACAAAATATAATTATAAAACGCCCAATCTACTTACATAAAAGGTTGTCTGCACAAAAGAGATTTTAATTTAATAAAGCATATTATTTCTTTTGCAACGAATTAAAAAAAACAAGAATGAAAAAGTTGTGTCATAAATGTTAAAGATTTATTTACTGGAAGTAACTCTCTGTAATGGATCCATCTGTAATAAAAGGGTGGACTTTCTAAAATAAGTGTTTAATAAAGATTTATTAGATAAAACAATCATCAATTTGTCTTGATATCTCGTAAGATCTTGATCTAATAAACTGTAATTATTAGATGTAAGATAAATATTACTTTATAGTGGCTTTCTTTAAATTACATTTAACAATGAACTTCAAAAAATAAACTACAATTCTTCCTTTATAATATTTTTTTTAAAGCAAAATGATTAAAAATTAATTAAAACCAATGTTATAAAAGTTAAAAATTTATTTACTGGGAGTTTCTTTCTGTAATGGATTCGTCTGTAATACAAATGGATGAACTTTCTAAAATACTTGGTTTAATAAAGATTTATTAGATAAAACAATTTGACTTGATATTTTTCAAGATCTTGATCCAATAGACTGTAATTATTAAACGTAAGAAATATTATATGTAGCAGCTTTCTTGATTACATTTAACGATGACTTTCAAAAAAATTAAACTACAGTTCTTCCTTTATAATATTTTTAAAGCAAAATGACTAAAAATATTGAAAAACCTGTCTATTGAAAACTATACTCCTCGTCTTTTTAATAGTCCTTTTATCTTGAATTCTGCTGTTTTATAATTGAAAATAAATTATACACCTTCGCTAAGTTAAAAATATCCAACTTTACTTGTTCATCACATATTTCATGTGTATATAATTGGTTGATTCTTTTAACACTGGAACAATGCTTTTTTTTACACAACTAATGCTTAAAATAGTGCTTGGATATAGTCTATTTCAATTTATTATGGTGTGTTAACAATTACTTTTTGCATATGGTAATTCTCACCTTCCAGAGTGCTTAGTATTAGGATCATACGCATGGAAACCACGAAAACTCTTATTTTCTTTGAGCACCCTAATTTGCGTATGGCCGCAGCTCCAGCTAATTGTTCCGTTCAAGAATACTAATTGTTCCTTATGTCTGGGGGGAGGAATTTCCCTGAGGGTCGTTTGGAGCGATCGACCATCCATTTTCCTTATTGACCTGAAGGGAATTCTCCTGAAAATTATAATGAGTTTGAGGAAATAGTTATTCATTGGATCCTTCGAGAAAACCACCGATTCAAATTCAAATCCTCCTTTCCTTTTCTGCCCCACTTTCTTCTTTGTGAAAAGGCTCCTTTCAAGGTAACTGATGCTGTGAGACCCTGCAAAGTGTTTTCTGGGCCCTGTAATGAGATGGATGTAGGGTTTGATTAGCCGAATTGTTAAGGATGTTTGTGGGGCAACGGAGCAAATTGGTGGGATTAATTTCGGTTTAAGGAATACATGTGTTTTGGATTTGATACCGAAGGATTGCTCTTATTGACACCTTAAAATTCATGAGCTGAATCAGCTTTAATGAAAACAAGTAATATAAAATATTTTAAGTCAATTCCTACTTTTTTTCACTATATAGCAGAAAGCTCCTTATAAATATTTTTATTCTTTTGGGTTTATCTTGCGCCATCTATGGGTAGATATATGCAACATAAATCTAAAAAAACTAAAATTAATTAATTTAATTTAATTACTGAATTAATATTTGAAAAACTGCACAATCTCATGCCACCCACTACAAGTTAAAAAATGTATTTGAACTTGAGTGGATAAATAAAAAGTATTTTCTTAACGATTGAAAATTTGAACAAGATTTATATAGTGAAAGTGTGAGCTAATAGAAGGAATTGAAAAAAAAATCACCAGTGACCTTTTGAAAAAACCATCAGATAGAAGGAACGACAGAGATGTGGAGCATTTTATATAATTATTATTAAGTTCTTTTTTGAATAACAAAACTAATTCTTTATTCGTCGTTCATTGTTGTTGTTGTTGCTGATACCCTTGGTTTATGCCCTTTTAATTAGGTCCGAAAGACTATTCTTGCATTAATAAATTGCAAAAAGAAAAAAAAGGAGAAGGGTGGAGAAAATGATTCTTCCTTGCCGGGAATCGAACCTGCCACCTGGATGAGTGAGGTAAATCCCTGTAATGAGATGTGGAGGTGGGGTTTGGATTAGCCGAATTGTTATGATGTTTGAAATAATGGAGCAAATTGCGGATTAATTTCGGGTTTAAGGAATAGCGTGTTTTTGATTTGACACTGAATGATTGCTCCTATTGGGACACCTTAAAAATGCATGAACTGAATTAGCTTTAATGAAAAAAAAAGCATTGACCTTTTGAAAAACTCAATCTCATAGAAGGAATGACAGAGACGCGGAGAAATATATTTTATTATTATTTTTTAATTAATAACAAAAACTACCCTCTTTATTCATCGTTGTTGTTGCTCATTCCCATACCTTATTTTGCATCGAAGAAAAAGTAACCTGAAAATTTTGTACTTGTATATATTTGTTCTTGCAAATATTCTGTAACCAAGAACCAAATTATAAAATCACCTGGCGGCTGATATTTTTCCCCACCTATGTGAATGAGTTTTCATGTATTCCCCTTGAATTTAATAAATCCGCGTTCTCGCCGCTACCCCGGAAATCAAGTCACGTAAGTATAATATATAACCCCCACCCCCTACTATTTGCTATTCCTTTATTAAATTATTTTAAATACTTTTACCTTTAGATATCTTGTTTATTTGTTAGCAAATGGGGATAAAAGCCATTTTGGCGCCCCTTTTCCACAATAACTTCAAATGACTTATCCCCCGGTTTACGCCCCTAAACCAGGGAGATAATCATTGTTTAGGCTCTAAAACAGGTCCAAAAGACCATGTCGTATTAATAAAATCAAAAGCAAAAAAAAAAAAAAAAAAAAAAAGGAGAAGAACTTTGAAGGAAAAGAATCGTCCCATGCTGGGATGTCTGGTGAAAGCCAGGAATTCTAACCACTAGACCACATTGGTGATGCACGAAAAAAATTATTAAGTTTTAATACTTCTGGTGTGTAAGTTACTGTCAGCTGCTTTTCAAAAATGATAAATTATAACTCTTAATTTTTCTAATGTGAACAAAATTGTTTTTCTCAGTTGCGTTAATTGTCGATTCGTTACAAAGTAGTAATGCATGCAAGAGGTTCAATGTTTGAACTCAAAAGTGTATGAGTTGCAGTGTTTGCTCGAGAGCAAATATATATATATATATATATATATATATATATATATGTATATGTGCATTTTGTGATAACATAGATGAGCGTTTGCCTCTGACAATCACATTTTTGTGGAGAGTTTTCCTGCGTTGTATTTTAAAGCTACTTTCAGAAAGTAAGGACTACCTTCAAATGCATGAACTGTCTCCAGTCCATATATGAAAAGGTATTATATTCTTCATCCTACTTGGTTGACAGTAAAATCTACCAAGACCATGAACCTGTAACATATGATTAAAGGTAAAATGCAGATTTTTTTTTGTCCCTTGAACTTTGTGGTACGAACATATAGGACACACAATGGAGACGTTTAATTTTATTCCACACGAATATACCTGCAAAATTTTGATATCCATTTTAACACTTTCTATTCAGACATGGCGCTGGGTTACAGTGGTTTATTTCATCCTGAATTTCAATGTAAATATGAAATGTTAAAAGTTGATGTAAAAAGATATCATTGGACTACATGATTTAAAATACTATTTACATTTTAGTTCATAATAGAGTGAATAAAGATAATTGAGCTACGAAGAATGTTGTGTGGCGAAGGAAAGTTTCCTTTTCAGATTCAAAATGAAATGTTTTTGATTTTAAATAAATTATTAATTTTCATATTTTCAGCCAAAATGAATCTTGACTTACAACACGCAGAATTGTGCCATAATAAATGCAATTAGCTTTTATCATTAAAATAACCTAGACACATTGAATTCCCTAAATATTAGAAAAAAAAAAAATATAATAATTAATCACTTGAACGAAACATTTTGAAACCAGTGGCCAAGTTTCCATTTAGTTATTTTGTGCCAATCACAGTTAGGATTGATTTGGAGTTCTGGAATAATATATATGAATTAGAATAGAATGATTATTATTATTTTTTCACTGTTTATTATTATTTTTTTAAACGATGACATATTTTTCTACATATACATTTAATGAAATGTTATTATTTTGATATCAATGATGATTATTATTTTTTAATAACTTCTTAAATGACATGCCGAACTAATAATTGTAGAAATTTAAAATCTAATATTGCATTTCATTATTAGCAAAACAGCCAAACAGTCAACAACAGATTAACTGTTACATTGCACAAGATTGAATTGCGGCGAAAAAAACCCGAATAATATGCTAACGGTTTAAAATTTTGTAAATGCTTTCGATTTTTTTATCAAGAATTTCTGATGTACGAAAACAATATTATGGGTTTTGGACAGAAAAAAATTGTTATTGATTGCCAGGAAGTAATTAAAATGTAATTGTAGCTATTTCACGCTTCTATTGGAGCTAAAGGATTAATTGAATAATTGGATTTTGAAGAATTTTTTATGTTGAGAGATATCATTAGTATTTTTTATTCATTTCAAATACTCAATAATACATTTCATTAATGTATTTTTTTGCTTATCTTCTGCTTTACTTCCATTATACTTCGTTTAAATCTGACATTACTGCACTTAATCTTTTTTAATTCTATTAAAAATATTAACTCTTAATGCGATTTATAAT